>UXSR01000223.1:0-54994 GCA_900604375.1 Mesocestoides corti
TCTATGTTGTTGTCTTGGTGCATAAATGCGGTAAACCTCCGATAAGATCTGGATATTTGATCTTGTTTTGCGTATGATGGTTATATTTTTTTAAAGCGATCTCCTTTATAGTAAGCCTTGTTATGCCTCCCCGGTCATTACTTGGATTATCAGCTCTGTCTGTGCATGCTTATCGATCATTTTCCCGGAATTCCCAAGAATTTCGAAAAAAGACGGTACTGTACTATTCCGGGGCCTGTGGTGTTTTCATGTTGGGTCTGGGGTATGCTGGGGTGCCCCTCTACCGTATATATTGTGCCGTAAGTGACCTTTTGGTAGGGAACTTGCTCATCACAGCTTTTTGGTGCACATAAGCAAGTTCCCACGATGAATTGGACATGTTTCATTGGAATCAGTTGCTTCGTTCATTTAAAACGACATACTCATTAATTAATCGCTGATATTTATTTGGATTAATATAACTTAATTGTCCTTAGTGTTAGGTGTTAGATCAGCGGTTGTCATCGTCGCTCTTGCTTTATGGCTATTTAGAAAAGCGGTAGCGGATCGAATACCGAGGGGGCTCGCGTCACAAGTTCTGACATAGTTGCAGCGATGAAACCGGTTCGGAATCGAAAGATAACTGTGGAGTTTTCTGCCGATACTTATTCCCACATGGCATGGAATTTCAAGCCTTCACAGAGAAGGGTAAGGTCAACGACATTCATCTGTTTGTTAAATTTTTCAATCCCTCTTTTTGAACAAATCAGTTTTTTCATTTGAGGGGTTATTCACTCACCGACTAGAATTTGACGGTTGCATGCGTGCTGTTCGGTCATGTGTATTTTTTCGTTTCTGTGGTCGCTTTACAGTATCCATAGAATGCCGCAATCTGACAAATTTGCTCTCGCTGATGAGCTGTTTTCTGCAGGGCCCTGTTAAATAATCAAATAAATAATTTGTTTTAGGTAAAGTATTGTTCTTTTTAGTAATTGTGCCCCAGTTTAAGGGAATATCTAATTGACAAATGAAACATTGACGTTCTACCTTGAGTATCTTTCATCACTTCTCCTGTTCTACACATTAATACCGAAGTAACGATCAAACCAAAAATGTTTTTTTGTTCTAGCTTACGATCGTACCTGGCGAGACAGCTCTGGCCTTTTATACTGCAAAGAACCCGACTTCCAGGCCCATTGTAGGCATTGCCACGTACACCGTTTTGCCTCTGGAAGCTGCCAAGTATTTTAACAAAATACAGGTAACTTTTATGCAGGCATGACTCTATCCCGCGAAATTTAGTGCTTCTGCTTTGAAGAACAGCGCCTAAATCCTGACGAGGAGGTAGGTCCCATCATCACCTCTCCTTGATCACGTCCATCTTCGACACCAACCGTATAACGCATGCTTCCTTGTTTGTCCATGTAGGTGGACTTGCCCGTCTTCTTTTTCCTTGACCCTGAGTTCGACAATGACCCACGGCTGATGCGTACCAATCGGATTACCCTGCACTACACGTTCTTTGAAGCAAAGAAGGAGAAACTCATGGTCCCTGGCATCTCGAAGCCAGTTCTTGAGGATGTTGCCTAGTTCCTCACTTGGACTTCTCTTGTACATTACTTAATTTACTCAGGGTGCAGTTACCATTTATTATGTTTTCACTCATGCGATTCTCTGGTTTTTGAGTTTTACCCTTTAGGGAGCAGGTTGCATTTTCTTTTAGTGAGTCCCTGGTATGTTAAAGAGAGATTCGCCCTGAGTAATTGGCTAACAGGATATCTTTAGATGGGCCTTAGTTCTTCTAGACAATCGATGATCACGTTGCCACAATATCATCTACCGTAGACCAATCATAAGTGTTGATTTTGATTTCGTCACACGTACTATTCAAACCTGGTGTCAGTACCAAATGACCTAGGATAAATAGCTTGTGGAAGGAGAGTCGGGAAGTAATGTTACAAAAATGGAATGCTTAAACAAAATAAGCCATTCTGACACGCAGCCACCTGAAAAATTGGCCAGGCTTGTCAAACGAACCTTGCGTTGGCCAATAAAAATCATCGAAAGATCGAGAGAGTAGACGGATCAAATGTTCCATGCTCTACACTGTTCGAGTAACCCCAGCAGAATGGATACTACTTTGCCGATTGTAAAATGCCTAATTTGTAGAAAACGGTGGAGGGTAATTCTTTGTTTTTGCATTAATCTCCATTCCGGCTGATGAATTGCGTCGGAATTAATAGGAAGGAGTCGGTGCATTGTAGTTTAACCACCTCTGCTTCACTGTAGCAGTAATGAAAAAACAGTGCGTCTGCAAATCAGTAAGTTTGCTCAGGTGCATGTGATATTGCACCATGTCGTGTCTTGTGTGATTTTACGATGATCGTCACCCACAACATTGTTTTATTCATGCTGACAGCGATTCCGAGTCGTCAAAACATCCATATGTCTGCCGTTTGGCATATAAAAAACTTCTAAAATTGTGATTGAATGTTTTTTTCCGGCTTTCTAATGCCATGTTTATAATTATAATTCTGCATGATAAGATGATGGGTAAGCAAGAAAACAGAAAACATGGGCCAGCTGTAGGAAGTGAATAAGGGTTACCCGGTTACCAGTATAGTTGCGGGTAAATAAGCCATCGTTTTTCCGAGAAATTAGGACCTGTCTGTTACCTAGGGGTAATAAATCTACGATAGCTGAGATTTATGAAAATCCGTCAGTAATAATGTAGATGGTTACCCTGAAAGTTGTGGCGACAAGCGGTATCTCGGTGATTTGAGAATCGCTTTCCCTAAAGTTTACTTTCGAAATATCGGCATCAGAGATGAAATGGCAGTGAGAATGGGATCAAAACTGCAAACCACTCCTATACCGCTCACTCCCATAGAATGCACAATCTCCATGACCGGTGTCCATGGCTTCCAGCTAGTGGGGTATCAAATTGGTATTAGTGACAAAGAGGGAAAAGCGGTGACCACATTCTTCGGGGATAAAACTGTTGCTTTACAAACTTGAAAACCATCATCAAAGACGCGGAAGGAAGTAAATTTGCGAACATGTAAGGGTTTAGTCTGGCTCAAGACCTTCCCGTTCCAGAGTCCTGTTGAAAGTGCTCAAGATAGCCGACCCAGTAACGGATAGTGTAGCCAAAATCGGCGCACTCTGCAAAGTACTTCAATAAAGCCTTGAAGTGTTGAAGCATCTAGAGGTTTATAGTTCTCACTGACGAATTTCGTTTAAGGTTCAGCTGTGAACGCTATTTACTCAATGCTGAAAGGTGTCGATAGTTGAAGTTACTACTGAAATTGAAAACATGGGCAAGAGGAGATGCCACCGAGGAATCAACGGGTAAATCCTTTGTAACTGATAATGGAAAGATAATGCTACTATGGACGGCCAGTTCGCCATCTGTTTTGTTTGCTTTGGGAAGACTTGACAGAGTGTTTTGTGGTCGGTGAAGCATGCATGCATTGCCTTGTTCTACATCACCGTTCGAACGTACACGGAGACTCGATTCAGCACATTACGTCGGAGCCCCTACTTGCTGGGGAACCAGGTTGAGCCTTTCGAAAGCAAGCCATTGACCGGACTTCCGTACCAGTGAAGTGGTTGAGACGTTACCGATTGTTAACATTGAAAACGATGAACCCGAGAATAAAAGAGATGGTACGAAGACGCTATGTGTGTTACCCATATAGGTCACAGCCCTCGTGCGTCACGACGTGACCTCTGAATGAGCTTTGATGGCCTTCGAGGAGCATCAACAGATAACAGGAGACGATGATGAATGAAAAGCACTTATTGCTGAATACTCAAGCAATGGGGTAAAGAAGACAGGCGAAACAAGAGAGGTTTTAATGCAATTAAACAGGCCAGAATTGTTCGTTAGTGGCCGTCCTTCTGAGTCCTCCACTTTGTCGGCGCCACCAATTATCTGCGTGCTTATCATCCATCCTCGTTTCTGGTTGGCTACTGATCCTGCTTATAGGTCATTCAAATACACGCAGACAAGGGATTTGCTGGGTTGATTTGTGATCCAATATGGCTGCGGCCTATGCCGGCACTATTCTATTTAATAGACAGTACAGCCTACAAGGCAGAATCGAGGAGGACAACTAGTGATGAACTCTTCTTACTTGTGGTACTTCAATAAGCCTGTTTTATCACACGTCAGGCATGACCGCTAATGAGCAGGGGCCAATAAGAGGTTAGGTATAGTCTCAGGAACCAATCAGCTTGAAGTAAACCTATTCGAACGGGTTTCTTCCAATGGTCGCCGCAAATTTACTAAACGCCAAGTTTGCTGCAAATTGGTCCTCCCCATTCCCGATACTTAGCTGTACCGACTCACTTAATCTGCTCTGCGTTTCTGTTGCATGGGATTCATAAGAACAGGTTAATTTCTCTTAACCTCTTATTTATCTCATTTTTACTGATTAGAACTTTTTCATTGCTCTCTTCGTACCATGGCAACATCTTCAAACCTGCCTGAAGCGCTAATCTGACTATTGTGAATTGTATTACCACCCTTTTTTCCATTCTAACCCCAGGTACTATAGAAAAAAACGCTCCCTAATCTTCAGCCATCTTTTATTTAAAAAAGAATACCGTGTGGACGAAATTGGGTCCATTTCATCAAAGTTATTTTGACAAATGTATCAACGCATTGGGAAAGTTTGCGCAAGGTTTTTCTTGCATTTTTTTTTCAGCAAAACGGAATGAAAGTAATGGAAAATAGGAATCGCAACTAGTGGTAAACCACCGTGATGATCCACGCTGACAGCTTGGGTTTCTCCGCCACTTACTCGCTTATGGGTTGGCCTTTTTTGACTTGTTGCTGCCTTTGCTCACCTTGGTCTCCTCCTTGATTCTTTTCAACTCCGCCAAATGTTCCGGCGTGTAGCGCCGTGTGTTGGGGTTGGGCACCTGTTCCATGAATTTGTTCTTAGCCTGGCAGACGTAGCACTTGTCGAAGTTGTCAGCTGAGCCCAAGAAGTCGCCTCGGCCACAGGCGGTGCAGAATTTGGTGCCGCAGAACTTGCATCGCTGCGTGGTGTCGGTCTCAGTGCAGTGGCCCCACACACACATTGCACCCACCTCCCTCCTGTCACGTGGTCTATCGATTAAATCTCTCAGGCTGCACAAACCGGCCACATGCCAGCTCGTTTTGAAACATCTGCGTCATTCTAAGGTTTGTCTGTGCCTCTACCTTGCCAGACGTTTGAGTCTGGTCCAAATAAATATTGAGGGACATGGAAGTCTTAAGCTTATTAAGAGAATGATTTAATTGGTGCAGACATTTCAGCATATTTATTTAATATAAAACTTAGAAAACGGGGAATTTAATCGTAGAAATGCTGTCTGTCTACTTCTATGACCTTGTGTCATCTCTTAGGCAACGCGCGAATGCCGTTGCGACAAATTTGCGCACCACGTCCAACGTTTGCGACTGTAGATCCGCTAAAGTGGGCTGCATTGACCGGAATTACCGGTAGTCGGATGGAGCCTCCCATCCTAATTTTCCCCATTTAGTACAAACTCTTCGAAACAGCTGTTTGGGTGACTCCTAACTGATCCGCAAGCTCCTGTTCGGTTTGCGTTGAGTTCTCATCCAGTAGAGCTTAAGATTCCACGTCTTCAACATTTCTAGGCTGTCCTAGGCGAGGCTCTTTACTAAGATCAAAATCACCGCTTCTGAAACCTGTGTACCAAATAAATACACGTTTCATAAGACACAGCATCGGCATCAAGAACACCTCAAATTGATTCCCGTGTTTCCGTGTTTCTCCGTCTTGGCAATTTTTTCCTTCTTCGAATTCGTATAAAATCCAGTGCTACTCAGAGAGGTGACGTAGCTCACGTAGAATTTTTGTCCAGTGTTCTTAACTCTTGCGTCTAATGCTTTCAAAACCCCAAAGAACCATGGAAATATGTCTATTTTAAATATAATTTTAGGCTCAAAAATCTGTCCATGCAAGAAGTTTTATTAACCAAATGACAACCCAAAGCTGATTGATAGATCCTAAAGTCGGTAATTAGGCGTAAATAAGCACTTACCCTACTTGAGATATGCAGATTCTCATTGTTACCTCAAACTAATCACAATACTGCAAAGATACTTTTAACTCCACCAATTCGCGTAACCTGCTATCCTCCTCAACTGGCCGAAAAGCGCGTTTAGGAGCTGTAGAAATGGGCTGCATTGATACAAATAACTTACCTAAATTATTTTAAAAAAATGCCTGCAGTTTCGTGTTCCTGGAGTGAATCTGCGTAAACGAACATCCTCATTTTTAGATTCGAAGGAGTTTATAAAAAAATTCAAGCAACTTCGGTGAAATGGTTTTGTTCTGGATAACAACGCATCTAGTCTAGGTCAATTAGGCACAACTTCAAAAGAATCGATCGATATTTGTAGCAGGTTAAACAAGGGGCATCAAGAGTTAGTGCGAATGAAGTTGTTAGCCAATTACAAACCATGGGGGGGGTTGAACTCGGAAATCGCATCACGTTCAAAGAAAGAGAATGATTTGTCACCACTGCTTCAACCAGAGGCCGGTAACCGCGCTGACAGACCTCGAACTGATCTGTTTCAACTCGCGAAGGACCTGAGGAGGTTGGAGAAGCGAGCGGCGACCGCTCATCGTAAAAGCAAAACCTCATCATCTAAACTGGTAGAAATTATGTCAGGTGTGATAAAGAGTGCGCAAGGCAAGTCACTTTCATCCAGGCAGGCACTAGTTCATCTTGGATCCAAAGTTTCTCTACCCTACTGCCGACCGCATTGGTCAAGGCACAAAGATGACCTTAACACACTTTTGTATGCAATAGATGGCTTCCTTCAATGGTCACGAAGCCGCGAACCAGTTAGGGGCTTTTTAAATATCTCCAATAGAACCCGGTTCAAGTGTTTCCGCTACTCTAGGGCGAATTTGCCCGTCCCCAGCATTCTGCCAAAACCTACCTCCTGGAAGGAAACCGAAATTGACGAACAGCCTTCTGAAGAGTGGCATTTGTTGCCCGATTCCGGGGTCGAGCAGCCAGTTTCAAGCCTTCAACAGATCACATTTAACGTGGACATTTTACAAAGCGAATTCTATGCAATCATTGGCCGTTTGAGTGGATTCAGTCACGTGGTCATGTGTGACCCGTCAATTGTGTTACCGCCTCCTCCCGTCGTGGATGACGATGAGGATGATAATGATGACGATGAAAAAGATGACCATTCAGACCGCAAATCAGGGAAGGAGTCGATCAAGGGGGATAACGATAATGCGACAACTCTCCTGGAAGACACTAACCAGAATCAGATCACATTTGACAAATTCAAGCCAACTGTCATCAGTTTAAGGCGGTCTTCAAAAGCATCAAGAATTTCAATTGAGAGCGACTACAGCTGCAAACTGACGATATTTGCGGCATATATTGCATTAAAGGTACGTTCTTCCTAGGTTCTTTTACAGCCAACATTGGATTTAATGTTTTGCATTCCTTAAATGTTTGGTCATTTAAAAACCAGAAGCACTTCCAGGTAAGAGTTGGTACCAACCAAAATCTGGCGTTATCCTGCTGTATGTTTGTATAAAATGTTTTGGCATGATATGAGACTTCGATAATGTTAATTAGAGCAACTCAAGCACAAGATCACAATGACTCCATTTAAAAAATCCACACATTTTAGGATCAACTATTCTGTAATTTGTTACTTTTAAATAATTTTATATCAGTAACATTATCCAGGACTAAATTTCGGTATAAATGCACTGAGAAATTATCCAGAGGTTGAAATTTCAAGTGGAAATGAAACCACTTTCAATTTTCGAACACAATTCATGCGATTTTCTGTCATAAAAGTGTTAACTAATTTCCAAAAAACATACATTTTTCGAAGTTGTTTTCCTGATACCTACTCAGCGATAGAATATTGTGCTGCAGTATCCAGTCCAAATCATCAATCAAACCGTAAACAAATGTCTCAGAATTAAAATCAGACTGCAATCGTCGGATCAACATGCTTAACTTTTCAGTATTTTCAAAATGGCTGATTGGTGGCTGTATTCCAAAGATGCTGGCCATGTAGAATCTGTTCGAACTTCGCTTACTTGCAGTGGGTGCGTCACATGTTGGCCGTGGGCAAAAAGCAGGGAGTGAGTGTCACCAGCGAGGTGTTCCTCGGCAGGATATCTGTTACCTCGCGTTCGGCAAGTTTGTTCGCCGTTCTGGACCTCTCTCCGGACACCATCATCACCTGTCCCAAACTCAAGGACTCTCTGATTGAAGCGAGCGTCAACGAGCAGAAGTACGCTCTTAGGGCGTCTTTCCTTAAAGGCGGCATCTTCTCGCGTCGGAGCGTACGAAACCTGCAGAGGTTGCCGATGCTGCTGCTCAGTCGCAATCGTGCTAGGTTCCGGCGATCGCCCAACGCCTCCTGGGGAATCGTCCCGAGCAGTCCAGCGCGCCCTCGCAGAAACCTGATGAAGAGCGCGACAGGCGGCGAACGCTCGACCCTGTTTTCACCGTACAAGTCTTTCCGACGGCGCAATAGCAGCACCAGTATACACCTAGCTGCTAGACGATCTTCAATAACCAGCATCTCGACACTCCAGGTGGATCTTGCTGGAAGGGAGAGTGAAGCAAGGGTAGGTGAAAGCGCCACCTTTGTATTAGCATTCATCTGACCAACAAACACCTTTGTCATCTTATCACACATCCCCTAAAGAGAGCCACTCTCTTTAGGCTGATTGTCTCCTCCCCACTGACTGCCCTGAGAGCTGACTTTGGTGTATTAAATCGGTCCAACACTACCGAAGTTAGCATCATAAGTTCGGTCCTCAAAGTATGCCGGAATCTCGGGTAAATGACCAGCTGGGCTGTTTGATCCAGTTGTTTGTGTGGTTTTCAGAGTCGAACAAAGCAGAGAATTACTCGTGTGCGTGGAACAGATGCCGTACCGTCAAGCAAAGAAATTGAGGCGATGTTCAAGCGTCTGCAGATGAAGAATGCGCCGGGGTATCTGGCGTTGAGACCGCTACAGCGCATTGCAGAGAGCATCAAATCCACACTGGCCGGACTCACAATTAGCATGATGCGCGGCTGTAAATATCATCAAGTCAAAGTAGTAAGTTCTTCCTACACAACTTTTGTGGTGTTGAGACACAAAGAAATGCGACCGGAATTGAACGATAAAGTCTTAACCGTTTATTGGACGTTTCAACCGAGTTGTGCTGCCGTATGCCTATAACAAGGCAGTCGATGAATAGTGTAGTTATTGACCTGTCGACTTTGGGCAAACTTGTAAAAGTTACAATGACTGAATGGTGAGATGAGTGGAGCGGAGAACGGGGGGCGTATGTGCACATGCAGACGGTCCCGTGGGACTGACGTGCTAGCTGGGAAAGGTGGGAGAGGGGGGGTCAGTTTGTCGAGGAATTAGTAGATAGGACGTTTTGGCAAGAGAACAATTTTATGGAACAGGCCCTATTGACGTATCCATTACTGGATTAATTGGCTGCTCGACATCAATAGCAGTGTTATTAGGGGTTCGTAAATTGTATTATTACAGGCGACTTCAAATCTTAACAGTGGAGTCACTTGTGGGACAAATTCTGTGACAAGATGACAATGATTTCACAACTCGT
Organism: Mesocestoides corti; assembly: GCA_900604375.1. Lineage (NCBI taxonomy): Eukaryota > Metazoa > Platyhelminthes > Cestoda > Cyclophyllidea > Mesocestoididae > Mesocestoides > Mesocestoides corti. The sequence continues at coordinate 9,621 of UXSR01000223.1, forward strand.
GGAAAGTTAAGTTCGCGCTTGCGGTCGGATGTGCATACGCACACCTTAAAATCGACGTGATGCTAGAACGCGGACAACGAACTCTTTTTTTGCTAAACTTGAGGGTTGACGTGGGTTGTGTAAGGCGAGGTTTCTCTCGACAAACCTCATTCATAGCCTCAAGAAGTAGTGCTTGTTCTCTACAGTTCAATAAACTCTTCTATCGTTATCGGTATTAATAGTTTAAAACCCATATGGTTTTCCTCGCCTTACCTGTTTTTAACGGCGGACATTTCAAATGTCTTAACTTACTGTCGATTTGGGTGTAGGTTCACTTCACTAACCTAATAAAAAAAACATTTCTTACGAATTATATTTGGACGCCTGTGCGTGAAAACCGCATCAGTATTTCCGTATCAAACGTCTGCGCCAAGGTAAACTTTCCGCGGAATAAAATATGCAACAGTGATTCGAATTTGATGGGATCAGTTGACTGGCGCAGTCAGCTTTCAAATTCATTCAACCCGTTTATTTTTCTTATCCTTAGACTAGACTTGGGCCTACGTTAGCATTTGTTCTTCGAAACCAAATCCGCGATTTGCTCAACGAGCATCACGAGTGCGAGGAGACGAAGTGCCGAGATCGGCCATCAACAGAGGAGGAGAAATCAGCGGATAATTCGGATACCGCGGCGTTTCGCGTGGTCACCCACGTGACTGTGGTTGAGGCTCTTGAGCAGGGCGTAATGACGGCTAGTCAGGCCTTGAAGGAGGACAACATGGACACGTACTACAGCTTCGTGTACAAGGACCAGGACGCCATCACCGTGTCAGCCGTCTACCTCATGCGGCAGTTTGTGCGCTTCCCTAACGTCGTCATCACCGCCAATCCAGTCATCCGAGAAGCCTACGAGAGGTTAGTGTTACAACCAAGTCCTGTCGTATTGATTTATTGCAAGAAAGCAGTCGATGTCAAGTATTCCTTTTGCAGCGATAAGTAAGCCAGATTACAGTCATATTAGCTAGAAGACAACAATGACAATTTCAAAGAACAGTTTATTCAGTCGCTAGGCATTATATGTTCTTGTGCGACTGTGCATTAGCGCTTTTGCCGCTGTTGATAATTTAAATTACCCACATTAACAGGTGATTGTTCTAAATGAAAGAAATTATCTGGAGATCAAATCAGGGTCGGTAAATTCGATTTGTAGTGAACATGTCAAATACCATGCACTGGTAATAACAGAATTTTAACTTTACAAAACCAGCAAATTATTTTTCGAAGTGTTAAAATATCCATGGTCAACTACAGTGCTGCCGGTTGACCGGTAACTACATGCAAGTGGTCCATAAATACGAAGGTTGCATTCTAAAAATATAAGTACAAAAGTTAAACCTTTAAAAAACCAATGAAATGCTAACAGTAACAATCGGAATTTGATATACACCACATCTTTTTTCGCAAAACCAATGTCGATAACGTCACATAATTTTGCTTGCACCCTTGCCCTGAAGTCAAAGCATTTAAGCTAAATGCGGTTATTCTACCTTCATTTACGATTAATTAGGATTGGATTTTCTAATAACAGAGAAATTGTCGTAGATATAAAGCCCCAAGGCGATACATTTCGAATGCATCCATTGTTTGTAGCTCACGCGCAAAACGCAAATTAAGTAAATTCAGTTAACAAAATTTCAAGGACATATGTTTAAATTTTAAGTGTCGAATCTGATGTTTAAAGATAACACGATTGAATAACGAATGCTTAGTGTGCCTAGAAAATGAAAATTATCTATTTTTAAATAACCTGATTTCCTTGTGCTTGGAAGTTAACATTTTCATGACCAATGGCGATAGATCACAATACGACCTTTGAACAGTCTAAAAAGGAATGTTACTTTTTTTCTTTTCTAGGTGGTTGAACTGAATCGACAAAAAATCCTGCAAATTGAGAGTTTTGCTTCTTTTGTACGCCATTGTTCGCTTAAAAATCCCTGTTTTTTAAATCACAGTTCGTTCTTTTGCCACACGACCTGGTGTGAATTTTTACATCATAACATAAATAGTGTACTACGTGGCAGTGATGTTTAGAGGACAAATTGGTAAATGATTGCTGCTTTTCAGTCTATCCTGAAATGTATTTCTTTAATTTTCCTATTTTAAATGAACAAGTTCTGTGCATAATAGTTGTTTTAAACAAATTTGGTTTTGATAATTATCCTTTAAGCAATCAGTTTTCCAAAAGAAAGGTATATAATTTAGGTTTTAGGCTGAAGTCTTCAGTGTGCACATCTGTAATTTATAAAAGAATCTTTTTTTACTTAGAGCATCCTCATTGAAATGAGTAATTTAGTCTTAAATAAAATATTATTTGTTTCTACATTTCTAACCGCCAGAAATATGGGATCAAACCATTGAAGCAAAGCCGTTGAATTTATTTATTATCCTCTTTATACGTATGAACAAATTTTTTCGGTGGCTTTTATACATTCCTGATATTAATCAACTCCATCTCAATTAGCCGCTTTTTCGATAGTGTAAGAAAAGTGATGATGAAGGTTAGTGTATCCTTAAAGTCATTTTATGGTAATGATAAATGTCATACCATTTTAAAATTCTCATCAGCTGATGTTAATCTAGCTTTTTAACTATTTCGAGCACTGGTATTTGAAAGAACCAGATATTTTTGCACTTGTTTAATTCAAAAGTGTTAGCATTTTAACGGAAGCCCGTTTTTTCAACTTTCGTCTTTTCGAATCACTACACTTCATCCAATAAAATGGTCAATGACTGGTGTTTTTAATTCTTTTTTGGTGGTAAGAATGAGTATAATGGAACAGTTATAGGACAAAATGAATAAGTGGTTTTGTTAACTGCGAAAATATAGGTAAGAGCAGCAAATTATGCTCGAATAAGATCGGGTAGAAGAAAGCTACACCGATTATTATACGATAATAAAATGTATCATCTATGAAATATGTTGACATGGCATATTACAGTGCGCTTTACCGATGTTTACCGACCCCATTTACACAAGAAGTGTTCATGAAATATCACGCTATTTGTTGATAAAACTCAATCAACACTGTAACAAGATCTGAGTTGTTCTTATCCATAGTTATAAAAGCACTGTTAGGATATCAAAATTTTTTTGCATGAAATGAGTTAATTTTTTAAAGCTTAATGTTAAGGTAAGTCTTTGTGCGAAGAGGTAAAATATGGCAATATTCATGATTTAAAACTAATTAACATTACTATATTTGCCAATTTTTGTAGCAACAGCTATTCTAATCTAGTTGTGACGTCATTTTATCAATTATAGCCATTGCGTTTAAGTTGATAAAAATTTAGGCCACGGTGGTGGCTCTAATTTTGGAGTACCATTTGTGGATAATCCGGTGTGGCTATGGTGGAGCTTACAAGTCCAGATCAACCGGTGCAGAAGACCATCAATAATGCTGTGTTTATTATACCCGCTATTTTGTTCGCTTTTTGTGTCATATTTTGCTTCCGAAAAATACGCTCCATATTAAACGAGCCTCGATCTTCCAAACTCAAGAAGCAAAAAGCCGTCAAAAGGAAATGACGAGGGTGAACTTAATATTTGTTATTTAATGATTATATCGCAATAAATGTCTGTGTTATGATGTTTCAATGCATACGCGGTCTTGCCTGGCACTCGGTGGGCATTTACTTTTAAAGCTGTACTCATTTGTTTACATCTGTTTAGCTTAGAAATTGTATTGCTCCAATATACTCACGTAGAACAGAGTAATACGGGCAAGGACTTGGTGGAGTCAATCTGATTTATTTTTCGTGCTTACTGTTCCCATCATTCCTGCATTTATCTTTGCCATCGCTTACTTCCACTCGCTTCAGTAGATTTTTCCGCGCTAAGTAGGTTGTATTTGTCAAGTCACGTGCTCATATTGACGTTTTATCACTAGCACTTTGATGTTAATGCACTACCTCAAAGTCCTGCAGAAAATAAACGCACCAAAAATTCAGCGATTTATTGAGGAGTAGCATTTGTTGGTTCGTATGCATTGGTTTTAGAGAAAGTTATACTTGATTCCTAAGATCAACGCCCGCTGGTAACCTTTTGTAATCAGTCGTTAAATCTTAAGATTGTAAAACATAATAATTCCTTTAAGTTGTTTTGGGCTACCTTTGATTCCGTCTAGAGTAAATATTAATTTATCCATATGTGGAATTCTGCCAGTTGTGCAAATATATTATTAATGCTTCACGATTTAAGTAATGTTTGTATTTAAACCTTGTTTATACTTTTATTTCCGTATCTACCACTTGTATACGTTTAATTCCATCCTAATCCTTTACTCTAATCATCCCCACAATTTCCAGTGACGTATGACTATGGTATAGACAAACGTCTTCTTAATGTTAGTGTATATAAATGGAGTGTTTTAGGTCAATGCACACAATGCAACGATATGCCATTGGTAATACTGATTTTTGCTTGCTGAAGTAGGATCTACTTTTCTGCCTTGGTTTGATATCATAAATAAAGGGAAGTCAAGACCTTCTTTGACACGATCCCTGCTCAGTTTGTTGTTAAAGCACTGCATAGTTCTTATCTTCCCTCTTCTTTTTTTAATCTTACTCAAGAACTAGGCTAAAAGTCGGATCATTTAATAGTCGTTTACTGTGCAATCAAATTTTGGTGTACTTTTGATGGGTGGAGTCCTGTTCTTGTTACTAAAATTTGTTTTCTTAATCCTCGCGAATTTCTTCTATGTTATAACGAGCAAAATCCTATCACTTGATTTTAACATCTGGTACACAGGGATACTTCTCCAGCACTAATTTGTCGGTGATTAATCCGGTGACAGATTACCTCCTTACCGTGTGTTGGAAACGGTGGGTGTTACGTGAATTCTTGTTAATTCGATATGTAAACTGAAGGACTTTGGACGGTCAGTTTCTCCAATTCTGCAACCTCGTGCCTCTTTCAACTACTGAGGCAAAATGGGAGGATCCAAGGGAACTCCTTTCGCGTTTACTCGTGTTTACTTGAAATCCGACTGTACGCTGTTTGTGCTTGTTGGTACCCAAGTACATGAATCCATGACACGTCACGGACATTTACCACGGACTTAAGTAGTTGACACGGTAGGAAATACAGGGATTTTTGAAAAGTCACTGCTACGTCTCAGGGATTTTTGAGCAGTAGGGCATACCAAATAACTTCCATACACCTGGTATGCAGCGTTCGATAAATTCGAAGTACCCCAAATAGCTGAAAATTTAACTGTAATTTCATAGAGGAGCAGAAGGAGGATCACAGGGCTTACAGATTTATTGAGTAGTCTGCGAATTACACGTTTGGCCTGTGCCCTTACAACAATCGGGTTTTAAGGGTCGCAGTGAAGGCACTTTAACTGGTCGTCGGTTAGTTTCGTGGTTGGGGGTCCACGGACCGAGACTGTCGTAGGCATAGTAGTCAGTCGGGTAGGGGTTCTCATCGCTCCACGCCGATTGGCCAGCCAGCCCCAAGGCGACGGACGCCTCGTAGGGTGTTAGTAGGGGCTTTTGAAACCCCGTTCCCCAATCAATGCTTAAACGAGGGCATGCAACCTGCGTTAGTGGAATATAAATTCAGAGCTGGTTTAAGTAAATACAGATAAAATCGAATAAACATGAATCCAAGCATGTTGGGGTACTTATGTTGGATTAGAGCGCCATTTATTTGGAAGGTAACAAACTATTCACGGTGGCAACCGACATAAGAAAGAAAAAGGTAGTGTGACTTTGGGCTAACAACTGACTCCACTGGTGAGTGAGAACTCCTAATGCAAATGAGTGGCTTTCAAGCCAGGTGAACAGTAGATTTACCTGAACCCAGGCATCAATTTTGTCGCCAAATAGCTGGAGTTTGTCGGGGAATATTTCCGAGAGGAGAACAACGATGGACTTACGTCCCAGTTCATTTATCCTTTTTTGCAACAACTGCACCACTGGTGGTGATCCCTGACGTCCAAGAGTACCTTGAATAAAAATAATTAATTTAGTTGCTTAAAGTGAAAATCCAGTTGGGTAATTTGACTGTATAATTGGTGTACCCAGAATTATTCCAAAGCATTTGGCGGATCTGGCAGTTTCAATGGCGAGTGCTCTGGCCGCACGCATTGCCACATGGTCGTAGGACTCACGCGTTAGCGTTTTGTTGTAGGGATCATACATGTATGCGGGAAGAGATGGGTTAGCTAACATTGCGGATTCAAGGTGAAAGCGACCGTCGCCGATAAAAAGCAAAAAATCAACCCCCGAGACCTTCAAGTTAAAAACAGTAACAATGTAAGGAGAAAACTTTACTTTGTCATCAAATGTTTACAAAGACAAGAACACGATATCTAAATTGTTTTTGTGGTAAGTGACTGTTTAAACTGTGAGTAATTTGGAGACTACAAAAGACTGAATAGGTCTACATTCACATACAAAGAATTTGTCGGATGTTTCTATCACTCGGGCACCAGCAATTTAGGACTTAATTCATGGTCACTGAGAGAAAAGTGGGAAACAGAGATATGGCACATTACGGACATGAAGTAGCTGGCCGAAAACTACTAGATCAGGTCATACTGACTCTGAAAAATTGAGCGGCATCGAAATATAAAAAATTAACAAACAAGAAGAACAAAGGTTACCCTAGGTGAAGTGCAGCCGAGCAATTCACCTGGTGAAAGTGGAAGGCGTTGTGGAATGATCACGTCGAAGTCACTTTCCTCAAGTGCTTTCTTAATGGCCGGCAGACTTGTCACAAACTGAATGGTGGAGACGAGTGCAAATCGCGAAGATTTGGGAATAAGTGCTTTAACACTGTCGATTAAATGAACCATATCGAATTTAATATCGACGAAGACATACCTTTAATGAAAAGGTAGAGAACCTAAGAAATTTATTTTAAAATTAATGACTGCAACTCGTCAAAGAAGGAAAAACAAACGATAAAGGTCGAAGCCAACGCATTGAACCAGATCATGGGAGAGAGCAAACTTATTCACTTACAAAACTGATAAGCTTTCAACTGGAATTAGACAGCTGTGACCATAATGCACAAGTAGATCGGCACCCAACGCCTTCGCTGAAAAATCATCAATGCAGCATGCGCCGTATGTTACATCGCCAAGTATGATGATATCGATCTCAGACGACAAATCCAGTCCACGATCATGTTCTAAATCCTCCTGATCAAGTTTATACGAGGCGCTCCCAAAACGCTTAAATATTTCGCTCAAAATAGTGGCGAAACGTAAAAGGCCCTCAGGCATTTGTAGGGCCACGCACTTGGCCTTTAAACACCGAATTCGCCAGATTGTCTTGTGGACTTCGAAATTATAGTTGCTGGGCAAGTAATTCTGGATAATATCAGTAAGAACAGGGTCGTTCAGAAGCTTATCCGGTATACGAAACGGATTAAACCGCTTAGGAGTCATGATTTAACAGAAGCGCATATTTCGATATAGCCTTGAAAAAAAATTGTTCAATAAAACATTTTTGGCTCAAATTATGATAATCAACATAACTATTGGTTTGATTTGTATTACATAAAGAACATCATTGTACATGTGATAAATTCGTGCAATCAAGTTAAAACTTCCCATACAGTCATAATCAATTCTATATTGCCTTCTTGTGTCATATTTTGCCACGGAAATAAAGGCAGACAGATATTATTGTCATAATAATATCTAGCATAAGCCACAGTTTAAAAGGATAATTTTTATTATTTGGAGAATGGCTAAAGGATTTGATATCTAGTCTTCACAAACACAATTTGCGAAAACTCAATGCAAACATTTTACAATTCCACAGATAATTATGACTTTACAAATATATTTTTCTTTACGATAGCAACAATACGCACTATTTATTTATTCTTTAGAATTTTTTTCGAATGCGATTTTTTTATATCCAGCTTTACTAAATGACCGAATTTGCGGCTTAGACATTTCTTTTTACCAGAATGTAACGTAACAAACACTCCTAATCATTTTACAAATTTTGATTATACCATATACAACTCTTTAAAAACCTAATTTCGAGATTTCGCCTTGTTCTTTAATTTGTCTGCCATTAGGCATTTCAATACTAATACTCTGAATTCATAAATCTGGTAACCCAATTATTACGACAATGAATTACTTAGAATAATAGTGAGAGCGATTTTTTCTACTTCTCTAAACACAAATTTACCGAATCCAATTAATTAATGTACATGGAAATCGCACTTTTGATTTCACTAAACCTGAATTTAATTAGAAATTTAATATGAGTCTTTGCGTTATGGCTAGAACGGCTTCTGTTCTAAAACTGCCTCATTTAATGTTATGTTTATAGTTTAAATGAACAAACTCACCCATTTTGTCCCATGAGGTATGTCTACGCTTCAAATGCTTGAAATAATAAATGATTCTTGTAAGACAAACATATATATGTGAATTTAAGCCTAATTTAAGGTATCTTTTAAATTATTTTTAAATTCACAAAAATATGTTATTCTTTGTTAATGGATGTGTGGGGAATATTATTTCCGTTTGGAAATTGCCTTCATGGTTGCAATAAACGTTAATGAATTAGTGGAGCATTAATGGAAATTGCTGTCCAATGCAGCGCAGTGGTTCTCCAATCATATAGTGGAACAATATTGATATGTCTAAATCGCATTTGTTGACAAATTGTCTCGATTTTATTACGGGTTTCGGTGATCAATAACAGAGCGCTAACAAATATGCCTTTATGGTATAACACTTTAAGTAAAATATGAGTACCTCGAAACTCCTATTACGTGATATAGGGTCCTTTTCATAATCTGATTGCTTTTTTTCGGAACACCATATGTCGTCTAGGCACGTCATGGTAGACTGATGATGTTTTATTGCTCAATTGTTTGCAGCAGCTCAGAATTAAAGCTCTTAGAAGTGTCGTTGGGAGAGACTTTGCAGTGCTCCTTCTTAAAAATCCATGCAGGCAAATCGGTTTACATTTGGAGTGCTGTTTTGCAAGATGACATGAAGTTAAATCAAACGTCTAAATTTAAAATGACCCGATTATTAGCTAGTAAAATCACATCCAGCAACTTCAAATATGCCTACCAAATAGGTACATAAATTTATTTTTCTAATATTAGTAAAATCCGGGTTCAAGGTAATCTTTTTAACATTAACTAAAGAATCGCATTAATTTCAGTTCAACTTATTACTACTGAATTCTTGTAAAAGGATACTTGATGATTTAAAGGAGATGATATTTTTCACGCATTCACATTAATTCAACCACGTTAAGAGGTAACAGTTTAGTAATTTTAACTTCAGATGGTGTATATTTTACATGTCGCTGTAGAAGTGATTGTTTACAGCACACTGCATTAGCATCTAACTTCATTAGGATCGAAATGTTAAGAAGTTGTTAATGGTTGTGAGTTAGTTTTGGTTAATTACTGAACTAATTTCCAGTTGATTATCGTTTAGAAACCTAGAGGAAGATCGAATTACAGCCTCTTTAAGGGCCGATCAGTTGACATTTTTTTCATAAGATGATTAATTCAAGTGTCAAAAATACAATAAATAGCTCTTTTAATATAGAGTGATTCTTTTGATGGCTTAGCCAGTGAATAAGTAAGCAAAATTAAAGTTCATTTTCTGTCTTTGGGACTCAGCTGTGCGTGGAAAAATGGTTTATGAATACGCATTAGTCAGCTCCTGTTAATTGGTCAACTTGGACTAAGAATCAAGCTTGGAACAGCTTCCTCTATTTTTATTTGTTTATTTAAAAAAAGAAAAGACGTAAAGGGCACGACTAGCTGAATCGTGTTTCCTCTCCTATTCTCCTACATGTCCTTTCTGGATCAAGTCGAAATTTAAATGTGCCATGTTTCGTACACAATTGCATAGCAAAATATAAGCTCGGTGGACAGATTGCGTCCACAAAGCGTGTTTAATAAAGAAATTGCAGAGTCCCCACTTTTACGGCTTATTCCAGGTGAACAGCAAGTGAATTTGCTTAATAAGCGCGTCAAGCACAAAAATTGAGTGCATGAAAGGAGTTAAAGCTAACTTGTGAGAGAATCATGTAATTTGCACAAGAGCTTGTAAACGTTGAGAAATAAAAACAGAAATTGATAAATTGATTGGCATAACTATTTTTCATGAAACTGCGGCACACCTGATTATGTTTCAAATCGTGTTTAAACTTTCATTTTCGCCCAAGTCATTTTTGCCAACAAGTACGCACATGAATTAATCAGGCGACGATTGTTTACATCATTAGCTATGTTTGTCTGTTTTTTTTTCAAAGTCAAATCCCGTCCCAGGCAGCTATTTTTACAGTGTATTTGCACATTCTGTCTTTGTTTTGAATCAGAGTGCACTTTTCTGTAGTAGGGATTATTTGACTCCGGATTGGTCCTTTTAACTCGATTTTATCCAATTACAGATGGGTTTTTGAAATGTTTGTACCTACGTTGTGGCTTCCTTCATCGAAAAATGATGATTCTTGAGGCGGATTCTGTGTTGATGATGGCATTATTTCAGGTTATTTTAATCTTTGACTACTCACACTTCTTCAGGTACTCAGTTGTATTCAGACTGCCTAAAAGTTCAATATTTTTGCTTCATTGTATCATTCCTTTAATCTTTTCTAGTTATTAACTGGAATAAGCAATATTTGCTAGTATTTGGTTTAAAAATGCCGTGAAATTGTGGGCAAAATGACATATAGCTCCCAAAATATTAGCAAAACCGGTTTCATTGACGCAATATGCAGTTGAATTCCTTACTAATTTAAATTTAATCGATGCAAAGAAAGAAATGTAACTGTTTCTGACTAAATTTTCATGTATGTAATGCAATTTCACCCATTTTAAAACTTGATCAGACCATTTTGTACAATTTTTCTTAATAAGCGCAGAAAAACGGTCATTTGCTGGTTTTGTGCGTTGAGAGATCTAGCTTGAATGATTCGTGCGTGTTGATGACGTGGTAGGTAACTTGGTGTACACGACACTTAATGGCACTTAACAAATACACTATGCTTGAATAAACACGTATGGGTTTTGTACAGAAAATGGGTACTTAGCATCTAAATAATGGATTTTGACGCGAGCAAATCTTCAAAAAGTAGCACTGCCATTTGACCCTTTTGATCATTCTAGTGGAGTTTTAACTTCATTTTAACATAAATCATTTTTACCAGCAAGTACACATGAAATAATCAGCATGTGGTCTTGAACCACGCCGGGGCCACTGAGTAAAACCTGGCCCGATTACGCTTCCCTGCTACCCGCGGTGGAGAAATAGACCGGGGAGGACGTGGACACAGTTGTTTACCCCAGAACTCAACCACGTTAGTGTCCTTATGCCATGTGTAGAGTTTGTGTGTGTGTATTTATACCTCAGATGGGCTAACATCGAGACCTAGGTGTGAGGATAATCCAGGACAAGTGTTCGTGCAAATTAGAGGGGAGTTGAGGATCCGCGCGGCCGGTGACATGCTGGGAAATGGGGGACCCTGGGTCGGAGGCTGGAGTGATCAGATTGGGAAGAGTGAATCAGCGCCATTCGCAACAAGATCTTTGATGGCAAAAATCTGCTTAAACCTTAATATCTTCCCTCTCCACGCAGTACTAGTTTGAAAGCAGTATTATCAATCCAAAAACACCAATTGGAAATCAAACTTTTATGATCATAACATTTACGCCATGATGCAATCAAATTTAACCCATCCCTTTCAATCTTCGTTTCCTGTTCCTACTACAGCACACAGTTAATAGTGTGGGGAGTGTTATGTTCTGAAGAATTTGCATCACGATGGTCAGTATTATTAACAAACAGGAAGCCCCATGGGGTAAATGTTCGGCAATGAAGGTGTAAAACACAGGGCTGCCTTCCATCACTGCGATTTAAACGCAAGGCTCCATAGCAGTAAAATGTGATGCAACTTATCGTCACTGAATGAAGCGCCGTAGCCTAATGATGCATCCTCAAATGGTGTGGTCAACTAAATCGATTACCAATACTGACAAGACTTCTCCGAGAAGTTAGCTCCGTGAGAATGCTGAATGTACCACGTCAACATCTACTACAACTTGATAAGATCAGACTTATAATCTCGGCCACGACTCTAGATGGAACAGCGATCGCCGAAGTAAGCAGGAACGACCAAGTACCGAATGACTAAAACTATGACTTATACATGGTTCATGGACCGGTATGTAAAGCTGGGTACCGACGTTATCTACTTCTGCAGGCACAAGCAAGATTCAGCGTCATAATTCCATACAATTGAACGTGATATTGTCGAGAGTTCAACAATACATTCTGACGAATGGCTAGGTTGGTAAGTCTAGGAACGATCATTTAACCATCAAGCAAAATGCAGCGTGTTTACAAAGACGATTACGACCACGTCGTAGCAACATTAAGGATGTGTTTGAGTGTCCAAGTGTTCATTTCTGAATTTGATTCTGTCTTTTTCTGAGTGCCTAAAGGGATACAAATCGCACCGTGGTTGAATATTGATGGTAAACATCACGATACAACTTTTTGGTTCGTGAAAAAAGTTATGCAACTCAAAAATGAATAACGGTTCTAACGGGACGTTGAATCTTGCTCTTCTATAATGTTAAACTTGACAGACATCATGCAGTGTATGTCTGAGCAATCGGATGACTGACTTGTTTTTCAGCCACAGTAAAAATAAAACCATGCGTGCTACATAATCTCCGGATATCGATAACAATTAAGCGCCAGGTTTAATTGCACGATAAGGTTAACAGCAACGCATGAGATAATTTTACCTACAGCAATCAAATGCTACTAGTAATTATTTCGTCGTCAAGATAGACCATTCAGTGAACTTATGCCCACGATGAAGAATTTGGCATCAGGAGTGCACTATAAGTTAATCAGCCAGTAATTAAGTCTTGCTGACTCAATCTATTCGCAACACCCACTCACTCGATTAACCAGTGATAAAGTGGACGTTTGGCCCGTAACCACGACCAGACATTCCCTCAGAGATAACCAGTACTCCAGATCCCTTATCCGACGCTAGCCCTCGCACCTTCTCACGCCAACGCAAGACATGGCAGCCTTTAGTGCCTCAGCCAAATGCCAAGTGATCTGAATGCACTCACTTGTGTAAGTCAGGGATAACCTTGACCTGGTGGATGAGGCGGATTAACACACATGGTTGCCGTGGGTGACTCACTCACTGGAGTGGCGTGGTTAGGGCGCGATGAAATGTCTTGGAGAATGCTTGATCCCCAACAGAACCTCAGAACTCTCACCCTTTGTGTAAATAAATCAAGATGTGAGTAACTGACGCTATTTCGCCTCATATGAACAGAAAGGATAGCTGCCTGATATTAAAGGCAATCAGGTCAATTGATCAGTGTTAATCATTGATATTTACTGACAGATAAAGGGCGTATTGAAATTTATATTCTTTTTTTAGGAATAACCATGCTGCTAAGTGTCACACAAATTTGCATCATAGGTATGTCTGAGTTTATCAGTTTAATCAGTTCCTCGTATTACTTGTGATTTCAATTTGATTTGAGAATTCTATAATATGGCAAGAAAGCACATCAAGGTTCTCCGATCCCAAAATTAGTAATCTCAACATTAATTGAAGAAAACGTTTTCAAGTAACTAATTTATCCCCTTGTTTGATGGGTTACCTTCTGGGAAATATGAGCTGAAATAAATACACAAACATTTGATAATCGGACGTGTCTCCATCCCACACAGAAAAACCAGATTGTATGATGCTGCTTCCGGCACAGTTATTTTCACGATCTGTTCGTTACTAAGACCACAGATACACTCAGATAACCGGTACCCCAGATCCGTTGTTCGATGCCAGACCCCACCTTCCCACGCCGATGTAAGACAACACAAGGCCAGGTGATCCTCCAACGTTTGAAGTTGTGGATGGCCTTGACCTGATGGGTGAAGGCGGATTAACACAGACGGAGTTGTCAATACGGTGCCGTCTGAAGTAGTGTAGTTAGGGGAATTATACAAACAGCGAGCCGTCATGGGGAGTAGTGGATCTCCAGCAATTATGTAATCGAATTTCAAGCAATGCCGCAGATCCATCAATGATAAATGTTGGTTCCCAGTTTAGAGAGGTAAATCTTTGTTTTTAAACTTGTGAACTACGTTTTGTGTTTAAAAACCACCGATTAAAGGACCAAAATGACCTTGGACCAGCCATTGCCTTTACAAGTTGTTACGCAATGCTTGTTCTCCAGTGAAGTGATTCTACATTTGAGAAAATGAATCCAAAGTATTCAGTCAAAGCTCGAAACATCCAAGCCATGTCCAGATCATTTTGGTAAACCACAATCACAACTGTATTCAAATTGCCACCACGAAATGAGACCACCAGTTCCGCAGCCATATGCCCACACCGAGCCAGATGAAGGCGCAGTTGCATCACATGACTGTCTATAAATTAAAGCAATCATGTAAAGAACAATTTGGGCGGAATTTTTTCTTTAAATAAATCAGATAAGCACGACCTAAGACAATGACTGTTATTTGCGCGTCTTTTATTTAACACTAATCAGATGAGTGGGGAACAAATGAAATCTTCTTACACACTAAGATTGGTTTTTAATATTCCAAAACTAAAATGACACAGTAATTATAGGCTACTGATAACAATAGAACGTGAAAATGAAACTAGGTAAAGCAGCCAATGGTGTATTTAGAAGGCTGCCTCAACATCATCTTTGGAAGATGACGAACCATCGACCACCAGCAACCCAAAACTTCGTGCAGGATGCAGACGCTGCGATGTTTTTCAAACCACCAAGCATTAATGCCTGTTTTTGCTTTCACCGTCCACAGTTATTTCAAGAAGGACAGTAACGTCGGCGGTACCGGTTGTTCTTGCGTTTAATGTGTTAAACAATCCAAAGACACCTGTGCAACAGTTCAACAAAGCTGTGACTTTATCCGGTAGCAGACGAGACGTACTAAGGCTTTCTGTCATTTTCAAACTGTCTCCTCTCTTTGTAGGCAGTTGACCTTGGAATGGGAGCTCTAGGGATCGAGTCCCCATTTGGGTTTTGTTTGCGATAAAGTCAAAATTTTCACAATAAACTAAGTCAGGAGTAATGTCATTTGTTCAACCTAGCCAAAAAATACCCAAAGCACAAATGTTATGAGTTGTTTTTTTACATTTAACTTATTTATCCCTACATTTGTTCGACTTTCGCAATCAGCGACCACGACAGTGCTGGGCGTGCCAAGACCAAAAACGGTGTTTCAAACGGCCAACGGGCTGCCTCCAGTTCATAAACTGGAAATCGTTGGTTTTTAGGTGCTTCCTTTGCTGAATACTCAGGATCTCAAATCATTCCTAAGCATCCATAGAACCGTATACACTGCCGTTCAAAAATGCAAATTGTTTAGTCCGCTTTTGGGGTTAGTTATGATATAACCAAAGCACATATGCTCAGAAAATTGAATTTTTCTCTGACGACAAAACTGACGCGATAGTTGGTAATCTCATTCTTGGAAAAACAAAACGTTTCGCAGCTTTTTTTAAACTACTTTTCTTTTTACGGTTTTTTAAGGTACAGAAAGTGTTGTAGCAAAAGTTAAATATGTCTGCGTGTTCATGGGCTTCGCCTCACTTTAAATACCACCTCAATCAGCGGTTAGTTGGATTAACTTAGATTGATTTTAAGAGATAATTTAAATTGTTCTAACTCATGGCATAATAATCTTGTATATGTTAACAGTTATTTTTCGTTGCGTCAGTTTAAAAGAAGTCCCTCAGTCAACGTAGCGGATTAAACGAATCGGCAGGTGGTTCATTCTCAGTGGCCTCCTTATGACGAGGTGGACCACCCCTCTGGAAATTAGTCGTTGCTCGCACAAACAGACATTCCACCGTCTAAGTTGCCGTCGGGCTCTGATAACGGGCTCAGATCAAACACTAAACATCTGCAGGCCTGTTACACGGTGTTTGCCTCACCGTGTGCAGGAAATTTTATTATGCACCAGCCATAATAAACACGAAGAAATTAGTGTCCACAGGGGTCGCGACCGCAGCGCCGTATTTGATCAGCGAAGACTCATAAAAAAGATAACCGGAGAATAAGACCCACTGTGGGTTATTCGGGTGGGTGTTGGCTACACGTCCCACGCATATTAATAGAAAAAAAAACAATCTAAGCCTTAAGGTGTTTTCTCAAAGTGGAAAAAGACCGTGTTTGTGCAGTCAGTCTACTGTGGGTAGACCGTACGATCTAAATTACGACATTAAAAGGCCAGTCTCTACAACAAACCTACCCAAACTTGCCTCAAAACATGTTTATTTGCTAATTGGAGGGTTGGGTGTCAACATTTAGTGAAGGAAAAGAAAAATAACTGGCTTCTGCATGCGGTAAAAGGGCTGAGGAAATTCAATCACATGCTTATACAATGACACTGCATCAAACAGGCATGTCGCGATTGTGTTGAGCCTAAAAAGACTTTTACTTCATGAAGAAACTTACGTAATAAAATTCATCAAAGTAGCCTAAATAACCAAATGTTTGATTTATTCAAATTATCCATAATGCGCCTCTTTCCAGTTTCCTGCTTAAATATTTCTGTTTTGCAATGACTAGTCCTCTTAGCATGTTGAAACGCACATACAGAAACTAATCGAAATCATGAAAATAGCTCGAATGCACATTACGTGTTAAGTCAATTGACACAACATTCGCATGTGTCAATCTTCGGCAACTGTAGATATTTGGGTAGGTGGCCTCAGTATTGCCAAATTTGTCAATTTAATGAACAATATTGTTCTGTTGGTGTTACGTTTGCCGTAACAATAGAGAATACCACTCAAATAATGGTACCAGATCCCTCGCTGAAAGCTAGAACCGACCTTCCCAGGCTAATACCAGAACAAGACCAGAGCTCGAGTTGAGAGGTTTATTCACGTCAGCCACGTGCAGGGAAGAAGTGAAATCGGAAGTAATTTGAAACCTTATTCAAGTCAAGTTTGACCTTGACTTGATAAAAGCGTAACAAAACAAATGTTAATAAATTAATGTAAATAAAATCAGAAACCAATCTTGGGGAATCGTGGATCCCCAACAGTTGGGTAGTGACTAAGCACTTAGTCATTGGTTTAGGACCACAATTTTACCAGTGGCCTCATTTCTGTTTATAATCCATACACCGTCAATTAGCGACAGTTACAAATGGCGAACGTGACACATTCAGGAGAAATGAAGCGCTGAGTTAGTAAAACTGACAGATTTGTATTGTTGAAAAACATGAGTTTTGGGGAATGGGTAAACACAAATTTAACCAATTATCCTGATCTCGTTTCACGTGGTGACGTCGGCCAGGGATTGAAATCAAAGGCGGTTTTTAAAGCTAAAAATGCGCCCTCCTAACCATTGAGGCGACGTAGTGTTGGTCTCATTTCTTGGTGTTTCTTGCCATAATAAGTCTACGTGTTTCCTATCTGTATCATGATGGCCAATAGGTCAATAGGTAACCGTAATTAAGTAATTTGGTTTTGACCTTTATAAATTACTGACCTAAAAAATCAGTGCTATTTAGTGTTCGGTACAAGAAAAGGACATGGCCTTTTAGACAATTGGTCTCTATTAAAAGTACTGCTTGTCTCATGACATGTAAAACGGACTGTATTTACTCCCTTCTATTTCTTCCTAAAAAAACTTATTCTTCAGGGATAGATGACGATTCTATCTATCTACTTATTGACATCCAAAGGGTCGTGTTTGGCAGTCGTTTAAATGAGAATTTTCATGATTGAGAGGAGAAAAGGTAACAGTTTGAGCAGTCTAATTGAAGAAGCCTCATTTCTAAACACGACCATGTTGCAAACGAAAAATTTGCCTTCCAGAGAAAATTTTCCTGTTGTCAAAATAGTCATTTTTAAATGTCTGCGTTAAGCTGTAAAATGAATCTGGCCTCTATCCAGTAATCTATCCCGAAGTACTCGGGATCCAATGCAAAACATGTGCTTTCCATTCAGCTAAATTTAACTAAAAGTTACTTTGACTGTCAAATTTGTCCATTTTTTTGGAATTTTAAGATATTTACGCCTGAATTGTTTGGAAATAACATTTATTGAAGTGTTACTTGATCCGGGGTAACAGGTTCTTGATTGTTTTACACAGTCTTTCAGCAGCATCAAGTCAAACTCACGGTTAGACACTACTGTTTGTAACACCAGGCTTCGCAGGGCTGTTGATAATGACAGTTTAGCAAAGAAATGTGCAGCCATTTCAGGTCCTTGCAAGTTCATTGAGGTTATTTTACAAATGTCAAAAAATTTGCACTAGCTTTTAACAGTAATCGATTAAACAAAATACCGAAATACCTCCGGTCAGCATTAATAGAATTCAAGGTCAAAAAACCACAGTTGATGCTGCACGCTTGGCCAGATTTATCGGTGTCCAATTTCAGGGAATAAGAAGTTTAAATCGGCTTACACAAGTTAGTTACTTGGACACATTGTGTGCAATATAAGCAGGGAAAAACTGTCTTAAAATTTCGATTAAATCACAGTGTAAAATAGGCGTATTTTCTGTTCTTAGGTAGATTCGGTATTTCGTTAAAGCTGTGCCGACACGCACCTTGCCAAATTGTCCTGATTTTTTCCAGTTTTACAGTCTTTTCGACGTAAATTACTACACCACAAGAATCAGTGACTGCCGTGTGTGGTGTGCTGACGTCTTACAAACGCAGTTAGCAAGTGTAAGCAAACACGATTTTAATCGATTTTTCTTCGAGGCACTCCACGTAGCCATGTTCTTTCGGAGGCCGATATTAACCTGTACAACCACGCTGCTACTGCATCAATTAATTGATTGAACTACGAGTTATCCGCCGTCTTTTCTCTTCCTTTTGACGGGCCATGTCTACTTCGATCTCAGGATCTGATGCGGTTCCCAAAACAGCATTGGGGTCCGCAACAAAATGGTTAATCAGCTATTGAACAGATGTTGTCTTCTACAAGCTAGAAATCAACTGTTTGCTTAGATTGTCTATAAATCACTCTGAATCGATTTATTTTGCTCCTTTTTTACCATCCACTAAGCTTAACCCGACTTGCTATTCGCTTCTGCGTGATTTGCTGCAGTTCTCAATCGACTCTCGCCTGGTCCCTCAACATCTGATTGACTCTATTCCCGATTTTCCATCTTGTCCGCCTCGGACAGCAAACGTAACTACGGCTCATCGTCGACCAAACTTTTCTTGACTTTACACACTTATCGCCCCTCTACGACCTGGCGATTGACACTTTTCAGGGGCGACTTAAATGGCGCGGTAATTCTGCGTCTCACTTCTTATAGAAATGTCACCCCTCAAGCAATTCTGCCGTCCGTCGAATCGCAACGTGCGACTGCTGCACTTCTGCATCGCCCGCCTCAAGGTCCTGTTTCTGCCCCATCGCTCAACCAAGCTTTTACCCTATACGCTCACCTTAATTAGCCTGGTTTCGTTCTCCAACTCTCGCCTAACTCAAAAAGGTTTAGTCTTTGGCGCTAATCGCTGCCAGACTACGCTCAGTCTCCGGCACCCTCCTATCCTCCTGACGACGCTAAATTTCCGGAGGCTGCCTAATCTCTGGACGATACACTTCGAATCGTCCCGTGTTATAATTTCAGGAGGGAACAAGGCAGGACCTATTGCAAAGGTTTTCCGCAATGCGTAATTTACCATTTAAGGGACGTATACTGCGAGTTTTAATGTTCCAAAATAGAAAGCATCTACTGGCATTTAACATTTTTTTAGGTGTCCGTGTTCAGTTACAATGTGGAACATCGTGGTGAATTTGCTAGTTCCAGCTGATCGCAAGCCGAGTCGACTTGGGTCATAAAAATATGCCTCAATATTCTCAAAATGGCCACTGCATTGACTACTCTAAGCATCAATAAATGTCTTTCCTAAAGAAGAATGAATCGTCCCGTGAGGTTGGAATGCACTGTTTATACTAAAAGAATCGTTTAAATCCAATTTGGTAGTTACTGTTGAACAAGTACACTCAAAAATAACTGCTCGCCAAGTGTTCCAGGAATGAGTCTAGCACTACCTCACAAGCCTCTAGTCAACAGCCCGTAACCACCCGAGGAAAGGGAGAAAAGCGGAGACAGAGGACACGACGGTTTACTAGCGTCACGCCAGCCAAAATGTGTCTTAGTGTGAGGATGAGTGAACGGATGACAGGCATCTGGTACGGTAACCAATGGGAGAGGGGATGAGTCATTGTCACCGTCAGGTCAGTAACCAGGGTTCACTAAGGCGAGATCGCTATTAATCCGCTACAAATCTTGAAACAGTATCGAGCCCACCCGATATATTTGGAACCCTGGTTCAAGCCTGCTGCGATTTTTTTCTGGTTTGTGTGTGCAATCAAGGTCGTGTATTCCCCCAAGTTACACAACAACTGAATATTGTTGACCGATGTAGGTAAAGTAAACCAGCAAATGTAGACATACCTGAACGGACGGTTGTCTGAGTTAATGGGTATGGAACTATGGAAAGGCTTATTGATTCAACACTTAAAGAATAAAGTATTGCAACTTCATAAGGCTGAATTTGCATCATACGAATTTTTACATGAAGTGTATCATCAAAAATTATTTATTATTAAATAAGTACAATGGTTCTTACGTTGCGCGTCCTCTACTTTAATCATTTAAGTAAAAAATTTCAAAGAGCAGTAATTTCAGAGGTGGAAGTTTTCTTCAAACGGGAGGATTTTGAAACGTCAAATCCATAAATTTACCACCCTTAATATTAGCTTTTTGTGTTTGTGAAAGTTCACCAAAGTCGTAGCGTTTGGACACCCTTGTTGTTAGGGGCATAAGAGCTAGACCAGGAGAGCCACAGTGGGGGTATATAAGTTTTTTTCTCTATTTGCATAAAATTTAACCTTCGCATTTTGTTTGCGATCCCGTAACATCACAAAACAGTCTCACAATATAGCTGTGCGAGTGATTTCGTGTTTATTAATATTTCACTGAATTGATAGCATGACTGATCTGATCGAGAAATCAGTTCCTATTGTATTGTGGCAAATTTTGCAAGTGTTGCCTACTAGAGAGTTCAGAATACTAAAAGAACCTTGATTTTCTTAAAAAAAGCGAAATTATGGACAAGGAAATATGCTCTCAGAGCTCCACTTAGCGCAGGTCACAAGTTGTTACATGGTTTTTGTAAAAAATCCTATTCGAAACCAAAAAATTGAGCAAGATTTTGAATTGATTTCTTGTGAGCTGAATCTACCACAATCGTCCAATAGAATCCCACCAAAAGGGCGCTATTCTTGAAATCGATTAAGCCACGTCTTATCTGTACTAGAAGCAGGAGGACGATCCAAATTGAGATCTTGCATGTGTTTCAGAACAGTCCCGTAACCTCATAAAATAGCATGAAGAAAATACAATTTATTATTCATTGTGAATGTTTACTGGGCACAAATTTAACTCAAACCGCATTTACATAACTGTAATGTGTGGTTTCACAGAATTTGCTTCTCTTCACTTTACTGTCCATCCGAAGTTGTTGGGTGTCCAATGGAATCCGATTTTCATGTTTAAAGTCACAAAGGGCCACTTTACGAAGTAACTTGAGACTAAGATGGCAGAAGTTGTCTTGCATCGGCAGGAAGTTTTATTTTGTAGTAAAAGTAATGGCCATTGGAAAGCTACGTTTTGGTATTGACCCAACAAGGATTATCCAATTCATAAGCTAGCTGTTTACAGCTGTTTTGCTTGATTGTGCAGTTTCAGTTATTGGAGTGTTGTTAGCATTCATATATGCAAAAACCTTCCTATCTGCGATACTTGCACAGTTTTCAATTTGCTTAAATCCGGATAACTTCCAAGACAATTTGTCAGAGTGTGTGGCCCCCAAGATAGTTTGCTTGAAACTTCAGACTTATTTTTCAAAGATTAATAAGCAATAATGCCTCCATTTTAAGCTATTTACTTGATGTTTCATAGACGTAAAGTAAGTAAAGTCAAATGTTTTTATACATGTTCTACAACTAACGTCGAAGTGTTCAATTCTAAGGTCTTGTAATATATTGAAGCCGAGTAATAGAGCTGACTTCCTCGACATTTAGTCAAACCTCTTTTGTACATCTTCATTTCGGACTGAGAATTTAAATAAACAGGGTACATTTGCATGGTAACAAAATTTTGTTGCTGTTGAAGTAATTCACTTTCTTGAAATCCTCAACTTGGCAATGGAAGCAAGTGGACGTAGCATGACGCTATTTTTTACCCTAAATCTAAATCACCTTGAAAAACGTTGTAAAATGCTTAAATGCCAAAATCTGATTTGTATATTTTTAACGTCACAGCTTAACCAAAATCTATTAAAAATTAAAACTTACAGAGTAAAACTGAAAATAAGAGTATCACACAATAGGCGCATATGCAAATAATAGACATTGCTAAGGCAAAGTGCGTCAGCCACTCTTCCTTATCTATTTATTAAAACGAAATGAAGTCGTCACTATTTGAATTGAGAAAACGTGAGTTTGCTTTGCATTGGCAGCCTTAAGAATAATCAAATGTATTTGCATTAAGTGAAGTCACGTTACCCCCTGGTGTTATTTGCATCATAGAGTTTGCTTAACTAAATAGAAAATCCAGTGTCTTGATCAGAAGTACAGAGATTTTGAGCATACATGCTGCAGTAGTGGTTTAGTTGGGTGCAGACCACATCCTTAGAAGAAACTAATTTTTAGCGTAAATTGTGGTCAACCTCGCAACTTAATTAATCTGGTCATCCTTAGGGGAAAATAGACTTGTTGTCGACAAATATGCTCATGATTTGACCTCCGTTGAATTACACACATCCCTGATAGTTTTTTTTATCGAATCGCTGCAAATTTGAGGCAATCCATAAAAAAAGCAGCTAACTCTAGCTCTGTTTGAAATTGAAGTCAGACAAATCAGTTAGGTAGACTACGACTGCTCATAACCATTTACACGGGTAATTATCCGGTAAATTGTAATTCTGCAGCCCACTAAACTGTCCATTCGCGCCAGGTAGTTATTACTAACGGCACTCATGTACATTTGATGTAATGCGAATGCTAAAAAAAGCGGACTAAGGGTCAATGCTTTGCGCAACCTCATCTAAAACTTGTATAATTGAGCACAGGGCATAACATTCACATGTTCTCACGTGGCAACGGCACACCTATTGTCTGTTTAAGAGGGCCTCCCAAGTTTGCTTTTTTTAAAAAAATAAACTTGCCTTTTAATGGATTCGTGACTATGGGTTTGTTAACTAATATTACTGGTTAAAATGGTAGACATAGATCAAACAATGAATTCCTTCACACTTGGGGTAGGAACACCAGCTGAAGCAGTGCATAGACTGCTTGTGCCAACGCTAGTTGCCTCAAGTAAGGTGGATGAACTAATAAATAGGCATTTTATACGGCACTCTCGATAACTGATTTCATTATATGTCGCCCATGCTCAATTAATTTGACCCTCTTCACAGACGACTCCACCATCTCACACAATGCGCGCACAGGCACGCGACAGTTTTCCAAGTGTACGCATCCGCATGACTCTGAGTTCCCGCCTCCGTAAGGCTAATCTTGATTGGCCAGATGGGAAACCGCAGGCTGCTATATAAACGCGAAGGGCCTGCCCGTATTCTACGCTTGATAACAATTCCACGTGACCCCAACACTATGCTCCCCCTAAACCACCGCATCCCTGTCGCCTTGGCAACAGTCGTCTTCCTCCTCATGTGCAGAGGCTGCACTGTGTCGCCTTGGGAGGAGTGGAGACTGGACGCGATTCCTGGGGAGGGGCTAGACGAACAGGTGGATCCCAAGGCGAGCTTGACAAAACGACAGACCGCGGTTGACAACGTCTACACTGAGGAGGAGGATCGCCCGCGGATACTGTGCGGAGAGGCACTGATTAGGGCCCTGAAAAAGCAATGCGGAGCTCGGGGCACGTACTCACCATACCGCAAACGAGCTGTCCACGAAGTCGGCCGATTCAGGCGAACACCGCCGGGTGAGTGAGATGTGCCTTGTTGACGCTTGCCACATTGATGGTCTGTGATGCCTTAGGCGATAGTTAAATGCAATATGTACACAAAAAACGGATACATATCAATGCGTTTTCACATTAATCGATATCGCATTTTCACACTTCGTGTCAGTGCTACGTAGCTACACCATTCATGTTGACTTTGAATTTAAAACAAAATGCTACCAGTGAGAAGGTGTGGCAGTTAAATCGCTTTCCTTTTTTCACAGATGTCGCCTTTAACCACTGGAGTCCGGTGCATCTTCAGAAACGGTATGACGACTTCTGCAAGCTCTACCTCCACTTTGAGCTCGATAGTCCGGTGGCCCAGTGCTGTTGCCTGGGGTGCACGCGAGCCTACCTGGAGAATTTTTGCGAGGAACCCTAGCCACCTACCCACCTACCTACCGCACACGCCTCAAAAAATTCCTTCCAGCCTCAACCACCTTGCACGGAGACTCTTCAACATTGTTGCCCGATTTTTTCCAAGTCAACTTTTACCCTTTAGATGTGATTTTCCTCAAATTTATAAGACCTCCCACGGAAATTTCGGCGCTACCTTTTGGCTATAAGGTGTGACCCCTATGATTCTGTGGCTAGCGAAGCAGAAATAGTTTCGAAATTGTGATAGATACTGCCCCCAGGAGTCATCGTGGCTTGTCTATGTTAATGTTGAGCAACAGAATAATTGAATTACAGCGCACTTCTTTTTACACAGCTGAATCGAAGTAAAGGAACGCTGGGTCGACTGCTTAATCATTTAAAAGGCGCATTTATCGTTGGGAAATTGGAATCAGGCAGGAGATTATAGCAGAACTGTTACCTTCAAATTCCTCCAATTAAACTGACTAATTGAGTTTGCTGGATTTTGTTCCACATAAGTGGAACTCAGTGAAACGATATGTAAATACGATAAAATAAAAGGTAGGAACAAAATCGTAACCAGTTTGAATGAAGTAAAACCGCAGCGAGACATGTAGTTGCATGATATGGCATCATTAAAGTTTTAAATTCTTACAGGACAGGTAAATAGTATTTATTTTTAAAAAAAATCACTAGTTTGAAAAAGAACTTTTCTCTGTTAATTGGGAAACGAATTAGAGTTAATTGTAAACATTTTACTGGATAGGCTGTCTCGTGTTAGCACTGTTTACAATATTTCCGATCTGCGATTTGATTGCTAGTGGCTTTCCATGATCCTTGTAGATTAGCCTGAAGCCATAAGAATTCACGTTTTATCATTGTTGTTGGAATTAGCTTGAGACAAAATCAATCCTGACTGCTTGTAAGTCTATCTTAGTAAATCGTTTGAGCACGCAAACACACGTGTTTCTTGTAACTTCTACAAGTCCTTACTTAAAATAAACAAAACATTCATTTTCGTTAAATTTTAGACTGCTTGAGCAGGTGTAATGTGTCAACTGAGGTGAGTTTTGGTTACAGGAATAGAAATTCTTGTATGTAATGTCACAAGGGCTCTCAAACGGCGCAATTAATCAACTCCAGTGTTAATTACGGGCCTTTTTCTCTATCTAAGTAGGCTAGGTGATGCCGCTTAAAAAATTTTGCCCTGAAAAAGGAACAGGATATATTACTGGGGCATTTTGTGCAAGTTCACGCGAAATTCCCCTCACATTTCCTACATAATTTCACGTACGAGAGCATTGGGTGCATTTCAGCGTGTTTGGGCAAAATGCATTAAAAGTGACTGTTTTCTACAGCCCAAGAACTTTTGTTAAAAGGCATAACATCTTTAGTCAATTATCGCGATTAAATGTGACATGTGTATTTGTGAGATACTGTGCATTTTGATTGTGAGCTGAAACCTCAAAAACAAAACCGTCTAGAAAGGGCCTTTTTGTGGTATAAAAATTCTTAGCAAAGTTCTGGCATTGCAAACAGCCAAAGGTTTTGGATCAGTAAAGGAATGCCGGTGTGTTTTCTTCCACGGTCTGATGAGACAGCGGTTCCAAATTCTTCTGCGATTCAAGACAACTTGTCTGGAATTTCAGGATGTCATTTACTTACTTTTTTTGTAAAAAAAAATGGTCAGTTGAAAAAAAATGTTCATGCATATTTTCGTCTGCCACTAATTTGCAGGTGCATATTCAGGTATGATGGTGTAAATATCTGGTCTTAGATACTGCAATATTTACATCTACATTGCGTTGTCAAACTTGTCACAGTTGGGAAAATATCATAAGCAGTTGGGAAATGCTTAACTAATTCAACCTGTGAAATATTGTTTGTCTGTTGTATGCAGATTTACGACGCCTAACAAAACAATTTTGTCAGTGACAGCTGACAAACTACTTTGTGAGCTACATTTTGCCTTATATCCCATTAAGGCATTTCAATTTTTTTGTCATCAACATCAGTTCTAGCACTGCAAACTATTTTTAAAATGTGTCAAAAATGCAAAAAATGATTTCTTCGAGAATGATTTGTTCATTTCCTTTAGTCAACAACCTGATTATCTAAAGATATTGCCATTTTCACTAAGAATCGGCAGTTTGAAAGATTACTTGCCACACCTGTGATTTTGTAAAACAAATTTTGGCAAATGGAATAAATAAAGTTAAAAATAAGTGATCATGGTGCGGCAACTTACTAACAAGGTTGATTTTTGGCCTAAAACCTCTCATTAAAGGTCAACTCAGATGTGAATCAGAATGAGTAATTGAAGACATCTAAAGACACTTCCGGCAGGTTGAAAAAGACACAGTCTACTTCGTAAATGTGGTGATTTTTGTCAGATAAGGGTTTTTTTTATAACTATGTTGGCAATGTCTTCATGTAGGCTCTGGTCAACACGGCTTGTGTCATTTAAAATTGTAGCTTGGCACACAGCCTACACAATCAGCCATAAAACCAGTTTTTGTGGTACAGATAGGCTGGACAAGTGCCAAGCTAGTGAATCAAAGTTGGCATTGTGAGTAGGCAGTTGAGTAGCTCGGCTAACAGAATACGCAACAGCACACGACTTAATTGTTTAAAATTATGCTGAAGCGTAAACACAAGAATAAGGATTTGCTTGTGGACGGTGGCTTTAAATGCCCCACAATATTTTGTCATATTTACTGGGCAAATCGCCTCGAGGAATTCGTCAAAATGCTTGACCTTCAAAAATTATCTTGCAGAATTTAATTTGCCGTTCTCACTTGACAAAAGGTGATTTATCAGCGTGATTGTCATTACATGTTGACGAGAGCGACTACCGCACACAACTTAGGATAACACAGAGTTTCCATGCCTTGCTCAGATATTTCGGTGATCGTTGATGGTGTTGATCGTTGACGAAACCTGGAGGTCGCCTTCATCTCTTGTTTAGGTGCTGTCAAGCTAATGCAGTGATTCTTGTATTAGGAGTGTCCATCCTCTGTTCACCCTTACCTTCAAAACTCTTACAGTTTAGTATAAAACGCTTCTTTAAACGACTTAATAAGCCTTCCTAAAATGATTTAATCGTTCCTGGTTAACTCTCACGGCAAGTCAACAACCGATAACTGGTCCAGAGGAGACGGTGTCTGGACCTTTGTAAATCAAAAAAGTCCCAGATACAACACAGACCTCCGGGTAGGGAGAGGGATTTGGAAGACCACTTTTAGGCCCGTTGAGGTCTGCCGATTGAAGTTGGTCAGCAATATCCTAAAATAGGGTTTCAGCCTATTTACAAGGTGTTTTTGTCGGCATCTCAGTGCCACACACACAGACTTCAAGCCCTTTCAAACATTTTTAAGTCAAATTCCCAAGGAACCAGAAAATGAATATGGGGAAATTTGCATTTGACTTCAAAGAGGATAATATGACGATGGAATATGTCGCGCTCTGATCTAGAACATGCGGAAATGTGCTTTCATCTTGGAAACGTCCAAATATTTGATCAATTTCTCTTATTGGGAATGAAATGCATTAGGATGCCTGCCTCATGGCACGACTTAAAGCAATATTCATGAAAAGCAAAATATGTGCAGGAAAGAAATGCAATGTGGAAGCTGCCAACTAGGATAGATTCGACTGTCGACTGCTTCGGCTTCGTCGGAGTGACTTGCGACGCAGCACAACCGAATTTGCCAGGTCAACGTTGTGCATTCAATGAAGCGCAAATACCGTAGTGTTTAAGTCAAACACTAAAATCAAATACGCAACCACCGACGTCACCGTTGTTCTTCCTGCTTGCTCTTAAAAACCATCGATTTGGAAGAAGACATGCTGAAAACTACCAGAACACCAAGGGATAAGTAAAAGGGAGCAATTTGTATAATTATAGCTTCAATTGGTGTCCTAAATTCAAACGGGCAGATAGCCGTTAATATCACAAAATTTTGATGTGCGCAATAAACCCGAAATGGGTTAAAAGTGAATTAGTTTTCTTTTCTAGACTTGATAAAAATAGGTTTGATATCATCCGCCATTTAAGGATCGGAAGGTAGTCATCTTTCGTGAGTAATGCCACCGTCAGCCCAATTTGTTAAGGGATATGAAAACTCAGACAGAAAAAGTATTTATTGTTAAGCGGTGATGTAGAGGTCAGAAGGTGATGATCGAATCACTTTAGGGCCGAGAATTTGAGTAGATGCGGCGATGAAGCCATGAAATAGTTGACTAAAGACCATTGACAGTAGGACGTTGGTGGCTGAATCTACAAGTTTTCGACAGAATTCTTCTTATAGGGACAATACCTGTTGAACTATTAATGGTAAAAGATAGCTTCAGGTTTGTTTTGATGCTTAGTTGTTACCTGTATAAGTTACCGATAGCAGTTAGACGCCTGGTAAGGCCACAAATAAGTGACTGGAATTAAAAATCTTTTGTTGTGAGGTTACGAACTACCATTAAATACAATTTAGTGGAAATTTAAGTCAAACAAAAAATGCTTTAGTTATGTAAATATAACTAGAGGCTGATGCATTGGTAGACATTATGAAAATTTATGTTATTAGGTGACCAATGACTAAACAATAGTTAGTAGAATTGTATTCCATTGAATTTGACATTGAATAACAACAAAAATGCATTCTGAACTCTTTTTTGTTTAAAGTGACCATTTTCTCAGTGAATTAAGCATAATGTTTTGAAGTATTTTGACTACTGCTAGACAAAACAAAGAAGTAAACACCTTCGCTTCAACTTCAATTTAAAAATTTATGCCTTTCCTGCAACATGTAGCAGCAAACGTGTCATTGACTAGTTGTGTTCTGGTAGCCGATGGCGCAACACCACGTACCACGGGTTGTCTGATCCACTTTGAAATTCCGAGCTAACATCCGATCACAATAGAAGGCGTGTTGAAGGCTACAGGAGGTAAAGTGTCGGTCTGTAATCTACCTTTGGTAAATTAGTAGATAAAACATTAACCGTAACTATTTGGGAAGTGACTAGCTGTGTAAATTTTTATATTTTTTTTAATTAAGGAAGCAAAGGCTCAAGAACAAACATGAAAAACGCAGTAACTTAAAATACAGCACATCACATGCATTTCCGCCCCTAGGGGACAACAGGGTACCTAAATCATGTAACAATTATTTTACCCATGCGTTCTGTACTTACAAATGGAGCGTTTCCCTTATATACGTGGTTTAGCTGAGTAAGCATGCTCCAGAAATTACGTCTCTGGAGTTCATTTTTAATTGATATTTAGCTAGGTTTTTCTCATACTTCTAGTCTGACTCAAAACAAGATGTTTTTTTTGTAAACCTACTGTTGCGTCTCTACAGGAGGGAAGTGATCTTAAGTTCCTGCTTAGCGATACCTCGCATATTTAGGCTTTCGCTCCAGCCTGTGCCTCGCCACTGGCCGCTTCAGTAATGCCAGTTCACTGACACGACTTTTTGTCCCCAGATTCTGACTGTAAAAATCGATTTAATTAAACCTTTTCCGTTTTGTGCTAATCTCTTAAATGAGTCTTGGTTGTCGAGGTTCCCAATTTATGCCCAGTTTACGAAGTTGCCCGCGTTCGTGCATGCAATTCATTATATTCCGACCAATTTGCTGCCACAATCGAACTCAGACTTCCAACACTTGCAAAATTCAACAGGCCAGAATTCCTACCAAAAGTGGCCTCAGATTTAACGAACGATTTTTCCAGTTAGCACTTTTATTGCGTGTGCGTCTCCTCTGGAGATCGCTTACCGAGTTTCTCGAAAATCCTCCTCAGTAACATGGTAAACGTGAAGCATTCCAACATAGTATTTGCATGCAAGTATTAATAAGTGTATGACTTGTCTACTCAGCTTGAAGAAGCAAAGACAGCTCCGATGGTGCCCTTGTGAATAAACGACAACATTTTCAACAAATATCAACACCTGCCACCTTGCCGAGCTTGTAGCGTAGCGTGGCTGTTGGGATCCAAGTATTTACGCATTTGGCACAACATTTCATGCAAACGTGCGTATGTATTTAACGGGTGAATTAAACGACTCCACTCGAAGCAACACCAAATCGACGCTTCGCTTTTCCGAGTCCGCGAAATTGAGCAGATCCTTTGGCGTGGTTGGCGTTTTTGCGTTGGTGTGAAAAGTAGCAGTAGGTTGCACATGTCTGTGATAATGTGACAATAAATTCAGTTTGTCCAGACAGTGAACTAAATTATCTGGTTATATTTGCTTGCAGTGGCACCATGGCATTGCTTTATAGTCATTCACTATTTATAGCAGCAATGGAGCAATCAACACCACAGGATAATCGTGACTTTATTCAATCATCTCTTTTTACAAATTTGAAGTTGGCGAAAGGAACTCACAGGCACTATTAAGTCATTAAGCGAATTCACATGCTTGAAGGATATGGTTACAAAAAGGTGGCTTTGGGGAGCAGGCAAAAAGCCTGTTTTCACCAAATTTACTATGCTAATAAGAAGCATTAACGTGGAGGGTACAAAAGAGTTGAAATTTGACCCACAAAATGCTAATCATGCCTTTAAATAGTCGCGTAATTTGACACTTGATGCAAGTAATCTAAGTGCTTAGTTAAATGCGGTTACAAATAGACGGAAGTCGTTTTTACAAGAATGACTTATCTGGAAAAAGCTTTTGATTTACCTGCTTTGCCTAGTAAAACGTGGCCACTCTTATGGTTTTGCGTTCGTTGAACGTTCGAGTTTTATAGATGCAGGTAAAGTTAGATCATTCAAGGAGTGTTACAAATTTTCGAATAAAAGATTAGCTGTCAGAACAAGGTCAGACCTAATGAGCATTTTAACCAAATCTCATTTGTCGTTGACATCCAACGTGTGATTCGTTAATCGATTCCCAGAATGAATTATTTGAAAGGGAAATAAATAACCGTGTTTGGACTGAGGTGCATATGTCAGACATTAATTCACTATTTTACGTTATCTGAATACTGAAATATCGATTGAAACGAGGAAATTTTAACTAATCTTTACTCTTTAAAATATCCGGAGTCAATTCATTAGGTCTTGAGAGGCTTTATTGCTGTTACGCACACATCTGTTGCACTAATAGAACATGACAAAAGGAAAATGTGACTAAAAATTTTATATGCCAAATTTAAACCATTCACCCAAGCCATCTAAAATGAACAGTACTTATGTAACTATCAACTAGCAATATTTCTTTAAAAGTAATAGCAGCACAGTAAGAATCGTGATTTTGTATTGTCTATGGAATTCGGAATGGAAAATTCTAATTAACCCAACATTTTTCGGGACATTTGCTGACCTTACATAGGTATAATTAAGAACGCTGCATACTTTTGGGTAGGATTTACAGCATATGGGTGTTAAATTTAGAAAAGTTTTGAGATAATTTGTGGGCCTTTCAAAAACTAAAAACACGACTTTTGAAAGCGAAAAACAACTTTTATTCATGCTTTGTATTTCGTGTTTAAACTCGGCCGATCTAAGCCCCATATTATGATTTGCAAAGTGAAATCCAGTCTCGTATAATGCAAATGTCAGGTGAATTGGAGTAATACGCAATAAGCATTTAAATTATCTTGCTACTCAAACAACATAGTAGAAAGTGGGATTAAGAAGCGACGTGGTGGGAAACAGGGCTGACGCTAACAACCAAATTTAACGAAGTTTAAAAAAATTCTAACATAGCTTTCCACTGATATGCATAACTAACACTACTTCAAAACTATGGACTTTTTGCTGGACGGAACTGGTGATTTTGTCTTTTTGATTCATCTCAGACGCTCCTGTGGAATTGTGAGTCAGTGGGCCTTCATCATGAGTCAAATTCTCAATCAGTTGATTGCTTGACACCTAATTTATATTAACAGGCTGGAATGTGCTTGGGTAATATCCATTTAAACACTCGTGACCTTGAATAATGACCTTCAGGCAAATTCTGCGAAGACTGATGCCAAGTAATTAAATGAGCCCACTTGTCGCGTCTTATCCACCACGATGTAGCCATACTTTATACACACACATCACTTAAAAATCACATTTCTCATTATCTGATAAAGATCAGTGTATAAATGTTGTTTTAAACGCGGGGTGTGCCATAAATTAAAAGATTAAATTTATGTTATGAAACAATTTAACACTTTTAGACCAAATTCTGTGTGCCTGTAAGCTTGTGATAAGACGAATTTACATATTCCATTGGATTCGCTAAACAGGAAACTAAATTTGAATTTGAATTCAGACAAAATCTGAAGTTCAGCACTTTAGTGAAACGTTTCAGTAAAGGCATATGGTCATAGAAATAAAACACACATTTCTAGATTATTTCTATGCCAAAAAATTGTTTGAATTTGTCGCACATCCAGAACGCATCCCTTTAGAGTAATGAAGCAAGTTTGTAACCAAAGAACAATCGATTTTGAAATTGGACAAATCTGTGGTTTGGTAGTGTAGCGTAGCACTCGAATAAATCCCCTGAGGCCTCTTCTTATAACAATTAAACACACGTTTCTAAATTATTTGTAATATCGAATGAGGGAATTCGTGAATTTATCCAAGCATTCAAGGCAGGCATTTTAAGTGCAGTTTAGCAAGTGTACGAGCAAATAACGTACCCGCGATCCTCATTAGAACGACAAGAAAATCCAACTTGGTGTGTTAGTGCGGCCAACATCTACGCAGTGCACTGCTTAAAAGTGCGCGTGGTTCGGAATGCGATGCGTACCCTTAGTGACGTGTGTGTGTGTGTGTTTGTGTGCAAACTCATTGACTCACTAAAAGTGCCTTGGGGTACTTCGATCATCCACAATCCACAGCAGCTGCAATGCGCCATGTTGAGTGCGTGTTTGCTTTTCTTAAAAGTGGTCATCAAACGTGTGTTCACAGCCTCGGTTACTCGTATTGTTGTTTCGGTGGATTGACTCCTGGAAGGCGCTCATTGAAATCTATCAGGAGAGTGTGAATGTAGCGATGTAGATCCAGGTGAATCGGTTGACATATAGCCCACTTGTGAAAGACACTGCTTCTGAGTAAAGTTGGTTTCATTTGACGCTTTAATATCGTATGGATTTGGCTTGTTTTGACTGAATATCGATGGTGAAATAGCCCACGGTGTCACCAAGACATTCTGTTGGCTAAGATTTACGAAAGCTAAGAAGACAGCTAGAGCTGAAACAGCTGAATTCAATTTTGCACAGGATAATTAGCTCTAACGAAGCTAGAGGTTAAGTAACCGAACGAATAGGAATTTCCAGAATTCTGAGTTCGATCGATTAAAGTCAATGGATTTTGGGTAATTCACTTTTCGGTGAGTAAGTATTCGCAGTACTGCAGAGTTTTTGCCAGATTTGAGAGTGGTCCCCATTAGATGAGTAGAACAAGTGTGGCTAAAGTGGTCTCAATTAGCATTGATATTTATGGAATGCAGAACTGTTATGAGCCATGTCCTGTGGACTACCGTGAACTTCGAGCGATGGCACCTTCAATGCGCAGAAAGCATTCATCAGGTCGTGTAAGATCTTCGCGGTGATTTGACGCGATGAGGTAGGCTGGCTTATCCTTGAAGTCAGTGACATCTCTCCACATAGTT
The DNA here is from genome assembly GCA_900604375.1 of Mesocestoides corti. NCBI lineage: Eukaryota > Metazoa > Platyhelminthes > Cestoda > Cyclophyllidea > Mesocestoididae > Mesocestoides > Mesocestoides corti. The sequence goes on from UXSR01000223.1 coordinate 43,653, forward strand.
GATTTCTTATCAACTTTTATCACAGTTGGTACACCTTCTTCAGCCGTCACACAACTGCAATTTTCTAACCATTACCTCACCCAAGTGGTATCTTAAATTTGAGTTCAAGTCGATTGTTTAGAGTTTTAATAAACTGCTATTGGACTTCAAACAAAAAACGCTCAAGTTCCGCTTAATTCCTCTTGATAAATGTTGCAAACTTATAATTTTGCAAATAAAAATAGTTTAGACTGATTCCTAACTGGTAAACCAAATGTGGCTCTACTAGATTTCGTTTTGATTCCCCATTAAACTACAATAGAAACTACTTCTATAATAGAGACTAATATTCATTTATGACTTGATCATTCTGCACATTGCATCTGTAGCTTTTTGCCGTTTCTCAGTTGCTTCTACTTAACAATGATGGTTAATGTTTATAAGAGATAACTTGGAACATTTAAATGATGTTCGGTTTTTCAAACAAATCTGTTTGGCTAAAAAGAGCAGATTACTAAAAACTTTTGACTCGGATAAAATTATTGAAGAAAGAGAGTTATTGGACGTGGAACATTATAGAGAGCTTACTTGGATATGCAATCCACTATTTATTGCTGTGGATGAACACAAAACACGAAACACAACAACTGCATTTGGCCATGCCTATGGTCATATAAAACAGCTCACGGATTGGATATTGGCAATCTGGTCGGAAATGATGCTTTCAAGCAAGATGTATTCATAGTAAACAAGCTGAAATCAAGATTCACACGACTTCAAATGTTTACGCAAACTCAACACGTTTCAAAAGCAGTGGCAAAAGTTGTATGTTGTAGATGTGGGCAAATTGTGTCTGTGCAAAAAACCGGAGTGTGCGCGAGGAGTGTTTTGGTGTGGTTTGAGAAATTTGCGTTGAGTGCTGCAGATTACAACATCCTGTCTCATACATGCTTCGGAAGTGAATGTGGCTCCTTTACACTTGGAAACCGCCTGTCATGACGCCTGTGCTGACGTAGGAATGTGAGAAGTCATATTGTTTTGTGCACGGAGCCGCTACTTCGATAGAGGTGTGTGTGTGTGTGTGGGTGTGCATGGATGTGAGTAGGGTTGCTTTTGGGTGGGAGAGATGCATGGGGTCATGCAATAGGGAAGGTCGTGCATCGCAGCCTGCGGCTGAGGGAGTTACCAGTAACACCGAAAGACAATGTCTTTGTCCAACGGACCAAATCACTACCTCACATGCAGTTTCACTTGATGGTGAAATCATCTAGCTAGTGGCGAACACAGTACGTTACTAGTGGTGATCGTTTTGTTGTTAGCTGCGCAGGTGGTGGTTCTGCAAATGCGCAGTCGAGTCACAGAAGTGCAACACGACTTTGGGTGATGTGTCGACCTTACTTGCATTTGCGAGGGAAGGTGTGGAAGTTAGCGTCTGATAATGGATCTGGAGTCATGACAGGCGGTTTCCGGTTATCTAAGACCAAAGAAATTGGTTTTTGATTCCTTTTGTCAAGTTAATGGCTGATTTTGATCAGCTCAGCTCAAATTTGTTCGCAAGTGTTTCCACGCAATAGCACCTGAGTTCGATTATCTAATTTTCGTTTATATCTCATATGGTGCCATTTGTTCATGGAGTCTAAGGTTTGTCATTCAAAGTTGTTTGTATATTGTCACACACCAGACAACGCCCTGCTTTCTAATTTGATTGAAAGATAAGTCACCCTCTCTCGTCTGCGCGCTCGGCTCTTCACTGTCTACGTCTTGATGTTTCGGCTCTTCTTTTTCCTGGAAGTCCTTCGAGACTCCCATCTGGCCATCTCCAGCTGGATCCTATCTTCATAAAACAGTTTCCGATTGCTTATGCCAAACACAACGTACTCCCATGTTACGATATTTCACATACCGTCAAACCGCATGGGCCAATTTTCCTCCGTGCTAATTACAGAAACACACATGTAATGGCGTAGCAAAACTGACGTACTAGAATATGCTCTGCGAATCCATTTGTTCACATCTTTGATTTATACAACATTGAGATGAGAAGCTAACTGTATCTTGATCAGTCAATACCAACCTCGAAATTCGCATGGCTTTGTTAGCTCAATTTTAGAAATTCTGGATTTTTACGCCGATTAATTAAATGAAGCAGTATGACAAGTTGCCTTCAACTTTAGTTATAAACACGAATTTAACCAAATATTAAAAATGATTTAGCAGATGTGAACATTAATGAGATGGATCAGAATTGACTTCGGCGTTGGATCAAATCCAGCAAATGTAGTACTTGAGGTCGTGCAAATAGATTCGATAGCAGCAAGAGGCTTCACGACAGTAACCACAATTCATGAAAAAATTGGTTTCCAGGTAAAAGTACTTCTACGAACTCCCTTCAATACCACTTAAGCCCACGTCAGCATCCAGAAACAAACTTCTCTATTTCCCTTTATCAACACTTGACAAAGTCGCTTGCACCGTCCTGTACACGCGTGTAGAATTCCAACACGTGTGAGCAGCCACGACAGAAGAGTACGCAAGACGTACTGACCCAACATAGACATGAAACGCCGTCGGTTTCGGCTACTTGATGTCAAATCGAGACCATCACCGGTTTTCTGCCATCGCTGTACTACTGCACAGTGTCTCCCACCCCTAATTGGTGCTGGTCAGAAATGATAATCAGATATAACCACCCGAAGCTACCTTAATCTGTTAACCCGTGGTCGTTTACAGCTCATGTGTGAAACCTGCCAGCAGTGTTCATACTTTGGTACCGTGGAACTCCCTTACCTGTAATCAATGGTGGCTTTCCCCAGGACCAAAAATAATGAGCTACTCTTGGCGGAAGGCTCATCAATGGCCCAAGCAATGGCCCTACGCATGCAACCATGTTGTCAGGCCGGATTCGGACAGATTTGTCAGACATGCAGGTATAGTTTGAAATGAGCAGTTGTTTATTAATGCAATTCAATTTGAATAGTTGCATACACATGCACGATATACAAATATTTTAGAATACATTCACGTGGCCTCGCACCCACTACCGTTTGGCACGGTGTCACCATCTCAAACCTACAAAGTCGGAACCCCAAGCAAGTGCAATCGAGTGCAGAACTGTCACTTGCAGAGCTGGTAAGCAGAAGTTATCAAGTTGTCTTTAGATTCCACTCGATTGAAGGTAATGCCACGCACCGAAGTACTCAAGCCTCTCATTGATGCGCGTGAGTGTGATGCAGTGCATACTGGCGTGCATGAAATGAAATTTGCTAGGCACTGTTACTGTGCACCCATGGAAAACCATCGATTCACAAGGAGAGAGATGTTGACGAGATATCGCCGTCTTCTGAAACCTCCGGCGAATAGGCCCTAGTGAATGGTCATGTTGACATTGGTCTAATGTAAACTGATGACCTTTTAGTGCCATCTAAGTGCGCTCTGCTTGAGCCTTAGATTGAGGAAAAAGTTGTCAAATTTGAAGATTAAGACACCTTCACTATTTCACTCTTGAAATTCAAATGATGCCTTCGACTATTCATACTTTAGCGTCCATAACACCAGTTTCACGTGAAGCACATTAAGCCAGTGAGTTCAACAACACGCTGTTTACTGTTTAATTTCTCAAAATGTCTTCTAATCAGCATTTTGCAGCTGTCCGCAATGCTAGGTGTCCTCAACTGCGACGTCTATAAGTCATTGTCGGTCATTGAACGCATAAGTTAGGGATTCGAGGTGAATGAAATTGTTCATTTGGCAATGGACATAGACATGTCCGAACACAACACCATTGACGCTGATTGGTCAGGGAGGCGATGCAATCAACGACTTAATGATGGCGACCAGGAAAGCAATTCAAACAACGTAATTACACGTCGTGAATTTATATCCTGAGAGTTTGGTCCCATAATGAAACAGGTTTTGCAGAGCAGACGTCATAATCTCGTTGGTTCGAGTGAGGGCCAGAGCAAATAGTTCTTAATTCTAAGTTCGCTTGAAGAATTTCCCAAAAACAATCCTTTTCCCCCAAGAGCAGTGCACAAACGGATGATGAAACGCCTGATGAATTTGTTCAGCAAATGAACGTGTGGAAACCAAACAGCGTGAATATTTTGAATGCTTTTTCTGTCCCATTGTTGATGCTCATTTGTTATCAGTAGATACCCATGTTCCTGTCATCTCTCTTGAATCCTTTTCCTATCCGAGGCGCGGCAGCGGATGACGCCACCACGCCAAGATTCACCGTTCGCTTTATTTGAATTCGTATCTGGTATCGATCGACAGTGCTGAGTTGGAAATCGATCAATAATGTTTGAAGCACACTTAAATCTGCTGCTAACTGAAAGCCAATCACACGTACTTGAATGCAGAAAACAATTTAAAGTATCTGCCTCCTAACGACAAACTTGAGTGAGTGTGTGCACCTAGGCCAAGCTCAAAATACTTTCTCTAATACCACCAATTTAATTTGCCCTACATAATCAAACGAGTCTAGTAGTTATTTGATCCATATTTTGCTTTTAAGCTACGTAAGATAGAACAGTAAACTGCAGGGGTATAGACTCGCACGTCTTGACATAAGGTTGCAAACTCAACCGAGTTGCCAACTAGAAACTAGGAACATTTATCAGACATACCGGCAATTTTCACCTAATTCAGTCTGAAAATTGTGCAAAAAATACGTTGTATTGAAAGCCGCAGAGTTTGCTTTGTGATTAAACAAGGAATTGGCAAAATACATTGCAGGCTTGTGTCGATGAAATTGCTGTTATTATTCAAAGTATTTGGGAAAATAATTAGGATATTTTCGTCCTATTTATTCCCTTTTGAAACAAGTCACATTGACAGATTTCGACAGTTTTTTTTGGGGATCTATAAAATGAATTTATATCTGCGTTGGGCTGATTTTGTCTGTGTTCAAGTACAGCCACTTTTTGTGACGAATTATTTCCGTTAGAACTCTCTAACATAATAATTTCTTGGATAAGAAAGCCGATTCAATTCCTTCCGTGTACAATCAGCACATTGTGGGCATTTTGCTGACCTCCATGCTCCCTATGTGCCCTCGTTGCTGCTCTCTTTGGCTCTAGTCTTCTTCCATTATCCATTATCTTTTCCCGAAACAGTACTTTCAATGTCTTGCTAATTATGTGCTAGAAGCATGTAAATAATTAAATAGGTATTTCAAAAGGAATCCGATTAAGAGTTTGAACAGTCGCTAGTTCAACAGTGGCGATTGGTCGTTATCAGGATCAGTGAAACTGCCTGATGAATGTTCTCGCTAATCAGCAGTTTCGTCGTCTTAACCAAATACCCACATGTTAGTAGTGTGGAAGACATTTACTATGTATTTAAAAAGAGTTCTTTAAAAATATTGGGACAATCGCTAGTTCAACAGCTTTGATCACCGGTTACCAGATCCCCTGACGATGCCTGTTGAATTGCCTTTTTGTGCCATCTCAAAAAATCACAACTTTTATCACCTATCTGTCAAGATACCAACAGATGTATGTTACCGGAGTAAATGAATCACTCTATTTATTGTTTTCGGTGATATTGGCGTTTAAAATCAATCAGGACACAAAATAGCAAAAGAGTTGGGGGTTAAACTGGAAAGTTTCTAGGTGATTTGTCATGGATCAGTCATGGTTTATAACTGGGTTAACAGGCTAAAGATGAACAGTGTAGCTGGTATTATTGTCGTTAATTAAGACTTTAACAAGTGACAAAAACAAAATTAACAGGTTGCGTCTTCCATGGTCTGTTGATGCGTTAGAGTCTAAAACCAAAAAGATTAGCATTAATTGCAACGCACAGATTTGATTACGGGTTTAAAATTTTTCCAAGAGTCACTTATTGGTGCCAAATTTACACAGACGCTCTTAATAGTCTAGGAAGATTGACTCAGTAATTCACACACGATTCGTGACCTGTCAGTCAACCTCAACTAAATGAGTACACACTGTAGTGTCTGCGTCGTTTAAACACTGAGTTGGGTGCCAAACAATTCTAATTAACTAGTGGAATACTCTCACCGGCTGCCCGCAGTCCAGAGCTGAAGCTCTGGTAGGAGATGCATTCACTCACCACCGTACAAATCATTCAAAATAGGAATTACATGCATACGCTTCAACTTACTCGTTAACAATGGCGTTGTGGTAGGCATCGGCATCGACGATGAACCTCTTTTGTGCTCTGCGAACTTTGAGTACAACGGCAGCGACCACAACTGCCACGGCTACTAAGCACGCAATGACAATTCCAGCAATCGCTCCAGACGATAGTCTTGCGTTGGCATTTGCATCACCTGGCAATGAGTCTTTTAAAAAAAACTTGGTTTAACGAAAGGATAATAATACGTTCAAGAGAGCCTAACGCCTTAAAGTCGTTAAAGTGTACAAAAAATCACTTAGTTGGGGGGAATCAGTGAATGTGCCAGATGGGCCATAGCCTCTAACACCAGGTTAGCCACTAAGAATGGTTGATTTTTGTGCGCAGGCATATTCTTTTGCGTGAACAGTAGGTCAAGCGCGCTCGTTCACGTTACCAGAAGACCTGTTTAAATTTTATGCAACAAAGACGTCTACTGACCAGTGCAAAACTTCGTGAGGTTTTTTTGATTTTTAATCAATACACGTAAGCTAGCACACGGTGCAGATTTTCTTAGACCCATCGGCAAATAAGTCTTTGAACGTGGAGCCTGGAGACGTGTCAGGGTGATGTTGCGAAGGTAGGTATCAAAATCAGGCACATATGCTTTCTCATTCCTACTATCAACTCGAAAACAAAGAATCCAAAGCAACTTACTTTCGTCCACTTTGCTTGACGTTCTGATGCTCACACCCGATGTTTCTGTAAATCCTGCCTTGTTATGAAAACGAATTTTCACACTAGAGGAAATAAAGAAGGATTGCTTGTGGAAAGAGCGAAATGATGTAGCAGTGGAGGAAGAAGTCACTCACACATAATCGGTTGAGGGCTTCAACGGACCGTTGAACGAGTTGTCGGGTTGAATCGTGCCCTTATCGGCGCCCAACGTGAATATGTAATCTTCCATATTCTGGCTCACACCACTGCTGCGAGAAATTGCGGTGACCTCCCAGGATTTGGAAATTCCCTGGGCGTAGGCGTAGTACGGCTGCAATTGCAAAAATGCACAAACAGGTTAAAGGCGTGTCATTTGTCACTGAAGCAGTGCTTTCCACCAGCCTACCATTCCGTCGGATGTCCTCGCAGAGGCACTAGCGGACTCCTCAACAAACACACCGACACGCGAGACCGGGCTGTACTGGGTGAAGTCGATGGCCGAAAGCTTGAGGTAAATATGGCATTCAGTTGAGTTATCCGAAACGGGCAGTGAGGAAGGCGGAGGGGAGAGGAGGTGCTGGGTGACGGGCTCCACAGCCGCTGCAGGAAATTCTGTTAAAACAAAAAGCAGGACGTTGCAAGTACATGGATCGCATGAATCCCAGCGGAGCGTTCTGTGTGAATTTGTGGCTGTCTAGCTTGTCAAGTCTGAATACGAAGGCGACTGAGGTGGCAAGACTGCAGCGAGCCGATTAAGCATGAGATATGAGGCACAGAAAATGCAAAGAAGAGACCAATCTAGTGTGTTGATATGTGTGTCGTTTTAGGTGTGAATACGACTGATGCAAATCCAGAGACTTACGACTGATCATTTAAAATTTACTAACCACCTCACAAGTATGCTTCTCAAGCTGTACACAAATCCACCATCATTCACAAAACTCACTAGTTACAATTAAGTTGACACCTATTGAGAGAGCTGGACCCTCCTCTATCGTCACCGCACTCACAGACAGACTGAATGTGTGATCAAAGTTGAGATTCTGCTCAATTGTTGCTTCTGGGGAAGCCGAGGTGCCCTCGAATACCACTCTGTCAGCGTCGTGCTTGTCAACCAGCTGCAGTTTGTAGCTCCGAATGAGCCCGTTCTTGTCCACCGGCTCCTGCCAACGACAGACAAGTCTGGACGATCCGGCCGGCTCCTGCACGCACGTCAAGTCACTAACAGGTCCTGGAGCTGTTGGATTACGAGAAGGAAGAGAATTAGGATAAAAGACCAATGATCCACGCAGTTTCACTTCATTGCAGTCACACAACAATATTGACTGCAAGCACTTGACAACTATCACCAGGATTTGAGTTTAAACTGACCAAATATTTATGTACCCTGAGTTGAATCAACTTCACTTGTTTTTAATCTATATAGATTTACGCAGTCACACCTTTGCTGATGCATTCAAACCCAAATAAACTTTACACTTTCGTACAGAAGTCTGAAAATAAATGCACGATTTCTCATTGAGTCTATTGTTCTTCCTCTTCCATCGGCATCTTGCGTCAACACTTGCCACAACTAGTGTGTGATTACAAACCAACTTGGTCAAACCAACTTGCATTTCCAAGGTTAACGAAATGTTTTATTAGCATGCAAATCCACTGACCGCCGTGTAAGTCACATGAAATATGCCATCGCACATTGGGCGCTTGCTCGATTTTTGAAGCCCCAACGACTGCCGTTTTAAAAACCGTTGCCTACATGGCGTGGGCCTCACTAGCAGAAAAACCTACAAAACATCTGGTGGTGCAGTCAAGCTGTCGGGAATTCGGCTCGCCTCCGTGTCCAACTCTCATTCTTCCACAGTCTGGGAGACCTACTATCTACGGCCACTACTGCCATCTTTCCTTCGACACAATTTAACTGCTATGCTAATACTGACTGAACCACACACTAACATGTGGTGCTTCTTTGACATTCAACACAAAATGCTGACCCTTCTGGACACAATCAAGAAAGGACTCTAAAATCTTGTTTAAAGGGAAGAGAACTACTTACCGCATGCCAAAGTTGTAAATCATGTTAGGCATTTTGCACTTTGTGTAATAGCTCGATTGGTTAAAAAAACTAGTCCACAATCTATTGTGCTTCGTTTTTGAGGTACATACAATAGCCGACATGATGATGTCTACAAACTCGGACTAGGTGTCAGCATTGATGGTGGCTTCCTTATGCTGCCCTACGTGCCTTATTGTGCATCTTCACGTGAGGAAAATGCAATTCGACAGAATAAATGCTCACCATTTACAGGGACCAATTTATCCATAACAACTCGGACGGGATTTTAAAAATTCGCACTTTAACTCAAGTCGTGCATCGAGGCATCAAGCACCTGGAATTTTGGCAATTTGCCTCGCTCTGTGCAGTTGTTGTGCGTAAATCAAATCCGTTCTTAGAATCCGTTAGCGTTAACGTGTTACCATACCACAGGGTCAAACACTAAATGTTCTTTGTCAACATTACGATTGGATGCTAAATTGGAAGTGCTGACCTAATCGATTGCTGAGACTAAATGCCCAAAATAGTCTTCGCAAAACACACCAACACAAAACATTTCAAAGTAAAATTTACCAGTTTCATCGGTCGTAACTTCCTCTGTTGCACTAAGTGGACCTATTCCACCGCCTTTACCTCGTTCATTGGGTGCAGTAGCAGCACGAACGGCTGCAAAGATGCGTGTGTATGGCTTGAGTCCAACAAACGAATAGGCGAACGTCTTGGCAGAAACTGTGGCATTGGTCTCCCACAAGTTCGTCTCCTTGGTCGCCATGAAAACGGTGTAGTTGGCGATGTCACCATTCGGTTCGGCTGGAGCCTGCCATGAAATGGTTGCTTGTTCAGAACTGTCGGCTTTAAGTCGAACGTTTGTTGGAACACTGGGGGCTACAGACACGTAGTAAAAAAATACGGACTAAAACTCACTGTGGCAATTATTCAGGTTTTGAAATTGAAAAAAATTGCTTTTCAATTTAACGAGCAGGGGCTGTATAAGCCTAGACGAAATCTTGCATACCATGGGTGAGAATGATCAGTTTTTGGCCGCATGGAACGTTAAGCAATGGCACCACTTCACTGTGTGATTTCAGTACTTACGTCTAAGAAACTGTTTAAACCTATCCAAACTTTCAACAAAAGTAACATGAAGAAAAGTGCAACAGCCAAATGTGAACACAGTAGAAATAAAAAGTAACCATCATGCAACCTCGACAGAAACAAAGCCTCATGAAACAAACACGCAAACGGTGCCTGTAGAAAAATGCCCCGGATTACACCCCAACTCCACGCCGAACCAATAATCTGAAATTATCCATTCGACATACCACGACTTCGTACACTTCTCAGCATCTGAACTTGGTCTCATTTTAGTAATAAAGCATTACGGTGTAGATGATCGCCAGCCAATTTACTAATGACTGGTTGAAGCATTTAAACTCACACCACCTACCTGCAGACCACGTGACACCACTTCTGGCAAAGGCATAATCGTTGTAGCCTCCGCCCTGTCCCTCATCGTTTGGGAGGACGTAACCACGAACAGTGACTTCGTAGCGTGTGTTGGGCTCCAATCCGGAGATCTTGTGGGATCGCGATTCAGCACTTACATTGGCCACATGCTGCCACTCTGGCCTGCTAACGGAGCCTTGAACGTAGGGTCTAATGGAGACGGTGAAGCCTCCCAAGGTGCCTCCCACATTTTCGGGATCACCCCAAGACACCTCAAGTGAGTGAGCGTCCAGTGCCACGAGGTCTTTGATGAGGAGGCTTTGTAAAGCTAAAATTCAAAATGTTTAAATCAACTTTGCCATATTGTGTCATCAGAACCTCATCACGTCGCTGGGTGTCAATGGTGCTGATTGTACCCCCATGCCACAACCTACACAGCTGATTTAGACATTGTGGCTCCTTTGCTTCAAGTCTGGTATTGGGTTGACAGTTGACAAGGCCGGGATAACAGCACCGATAGAAAAGTAAACCACGCGACGTCGGGCTTCTTGACAATTTGTGCACACTGTCAGGTAGCTCTGTCTGATTTCACCAATTTTATTCAAAATTCCGAAATGCATTTAATGTCTCGATTCAAAAAGGCAAATTAATATTGCTACCATAGCAACAAGAAACTACCGTAATCATGATACATTTACTGCCTCTAGTAAACATTGCAGCACATACTTCCAGGCCATGTTGTGACGGGAGTCGACTTTGCCGATTTAGTTGTGAGTGTATCAGGCCATTGAGCAAGCAGCGCCGTCGTGCTTGCTTCGACGTAGCACTCGTATTTAGTATTTGATCGCAGTCCCTTCACTTCAACCGACGTCGTCGTGTTGTCCTTCGTGGAAGCAGAGTAAGGCCAGTTATCACCGACTTGAGTGCAATGCGCCCTGTAGGGTTTGAGAATTCCATTTGTCTCTGTTGGGGGTGACCACGAGACTACGATGGAATTCGAACTTACTGCCTTGGCAGTGACGTCGGTTGGTGCCGAGGGGGCTAGAATAGGAGTCGAATTGCGCTT
>UXSR01000224.1:0-54731 GCA_900604375.1 Mesocestoides corti
ACATATAATCAAAAACGAAACGGCGCCATTGCGAACTGGCCAATAGTACCGCAGTAAAAAAAAACAGAACCTCATTCTACGGTTGTTAGATTTTCGATTATAAACTTGTTTCCTTTTGACATTTAAAAGTAACAATGACGAGTCAAAAAAAGCGTTTTTTTTCTTCATATTTGTAGTCGTAAAGGAACAGTGCAAACACATAAGAACATTGATGCCTAAATTAGACCTCGTGATAATTTTCTGCAGGTCTTACTAGAAGATTTTCTTGTCAAATTGTACCTTCTGTGAATTGAATCCTGTCAAATTAGAACCATGCTCTGAGTCCTACATTGTGAGTTGGTGCAAGCGCCTTTAGTCCCTAGAGTCAAGTAAAGGAGAGCTGTGATTAAATGAAGAGATTGTTAAGGTGTTATTATCCGTGTAGGTCTTTGAGCAGTTGCGTGTCGTGTTTGTTGCGTGCCACTGACAAAATATGTAAGCTTGTGTTTCATCATTTGATTGATCAGTTGGTGAAACAACGCTTCATTTACTAATTTTAAATAAATTTATAAAAAATATCTGTAGATTTTGAATACATTATGCTAATTTCACGTTATTTTTGCAATTGATGAAACATCACGTTCACATTTGGTAAACAAGAAAATCACCTTGATTTCACCCTTTCAGTAAAAGTGGGGCATTTCGCTAATCATGGTTCATGCGTGGTAATGTCTTGAAATTTAAATGATTGGAATGATCAAATGTACTTTACATAATTTAGGACTACAATTAAATTGTGTGGTCGTCGTCTTCAGCTTTTCACATAATTAGCACAGTTTGGTTTCCCAATGTACAGTTCAAATTTAAAAAAACACTTCAGTTTACGTTCAATCGCTTCCATTTTAAATCGCAATCTGGAATCAAGGCAACCAATCATGCTTATCTAGTTTTGAAAAAAAGATATTCTAAATAATGTTCTAACAACGGGAGAATAGAACACACTTCTTGTACAGGCCTTTTAAACCAACTAGCACAAATCAACTTTGTCCTGCTGTTTGACACTGTCCTGCTTACTAATGGTCGCTTTTACATTATCAACAGCAGACACCCCACTGACGACGGAATATATTTTTACCCGAGTGAAGCATTCATTAAATCTAGCAGCACCTTCTTTTCTATTTTCAAGCCTTTTTTGATGTTTGCTGTTCACAAACATTCATTTAACTACAATACAAATGTGAAAGATACGTGGCTTATGCACAATGTGGGTAAATGCCAATTTTTTTTCATCACTGGTATCATGTGCCACACAATCAGACACAATTCCATGCAAATAGGTCTCCAAGTGGCTTGCTGTTCAAAGTTCCACTTGTTTCATGTACGTAAAAATAAAATTAATAGATTACGAAAAATATGTTAAGTTTCAGCTCTCGCTAAGAGTACAACTTAATCGGGTATGTTTCAACGGTCATGTTTACATAACCTTTCAATACTCCATCTTAAGCAGCCATATTCTTACAAACAAACCATTATGGACTAAGTATTTTTATTGGATTACGTGGTGGTGCAGATATTACTTATACTGTATCATGCTTCTGACACACTATTCTATAAAGCCAGACTCATTTTTAATATCCAATAGATTCTGCAATGCTTTTCAATCATGAAGGCTAGAAAAGGCTACTAGGAAATAGCTGCAACGAATGCAGAATTGTGGTACAATTTAAGCACTTTTGGGAATAATTGGTCTCGTGATCAGTTGATCTCTGTTGCTGATGCGAGAGCGCTAAAGCCAAAGTTAAGTCATGCGTCTTGAAGTGATGATGTGGGTAGAATGCGTGCATTGCATGGTGACATACAACAGAGATCAAGTCCAATGAGGAATGAAATGTAGGTGCTGATGCTCTTACAACGTCAGAGCCTGCAAGAACGAGATTGGCAGTTGTGACTTGCCTGTAGTGGCTAGAGACTTAGCACTACCTTACAACTTTCTAGTTAATAGCCCGTAACTACCCAAGGAAAGAGGGAAAAGCGGCGACAGATAACACGACCGTTGATTCGTGTCACACCAGCCAAGTGGCTTTGTGTGCGTATGGGTACGCGTGAGTAGCAGGCGAATGCTGACAGAGGCCAATAACAAAAGGAGTGAGTTATTGTTACACTAGGGCCATCATACACGCATCACTCGCGCGAGGTGGTTGTCTGTCCCCTATAGGCCAATCAAAAAAGCATGCAAACGACATGTTTGGGGATGACCGTCTGGAATTGGACAAAATCCTGCCTTCCAAGTGTCCATTGCCTCTTCATAGGTCGTGAAAGGACTTAATTTATAGCACATTTGGATTCACATCATAGAAGCACTTTTGCAGTAACAATCATCAGTGTACGTTCTTACCTTATGTTCACGTAAACGAACCTGAATTCACAACCAAGGATTCATAAGAAGCACAATTTTCCTAAGACTAATTGCCCTATCATTCAGCCTTCAGTGGAACGCACATTCCATTTCCCACGAAGTAAAGAGGTCTGCGTGTTCATCGCCTAGTGACGCCATTTTGTGTTGTCAGACTTTCTATTGAATTTTGAAAAAAAGGAAAAACCGAACCCTTTAAACACTACCACCATTGTTGGCAGTTTTGTCTAACTTAATAGGTGATCAAATTGTTTATCAATGACTAGTGCTCATTCTGAGACCTTTGTATGTTAGCATGACATTGGCGAATATGTTTACGCTTAGTTGCCTCACGTCACCCCGTCTCCACTGCGTTGCCCACTCAAGCAAACGCAGGTCATGCTGCTCGACAATTTGGTCTGTGCTGAAGCAATGTACGAATGCGTCGACCGAGATCGCATTCTAATGCGATCTCGCTATTGGACACCCATATTCAACTGTCGCATACAATTACATGCTTTCCTTCCTTATTGCAAAGAAAGTAAAATACACGTTTCGAAAAACACGATTTTCAAACATTTTACGTTACGGCGAAAACGATGTTGAAGTGTGACGAAGAATAGGCTAAAAGTCTGGTTATATGATCAGAGGTAGCAGGTGCTAGGCAGTTAGCCCGGACTCACCGGAGTAATGAACCCTGGGAAAGTGCTCCAAAATACCTGCTTTGTGAGACAAAATGCAGGTATTTTGGAGCACTTTTCCTCCTTCCTTGTTGTTGAGGGAAGGAGAAATGGAGTTTGGACATAAGCGGGGTAGTGCTAAGGTCAAGGATTCCTGGAGCAGCGGATAGCACATGTGGATTAAAAGTGATTGCACACACATTGAGTCGGTCTAGCTCTGTGAAGTGGTATTGGCTACGTTCGAAGTTGTATTTATACCCGAGAGGTCAAGTCTGACTTGGCATTCACCGTCGCACAAATGTTGTGTCCCATCTACCTCCTCTTTTTTCTACTAGTCAGGTCTTTAGGCAGAGCCGCTGTCAAAACAGGTTCATTTAGTAAATGCAAGTGACTTTGTTCTTTAATTCCTTCAGTTGTTCAAAGTTAGTCTTCAACTTGATTTAGAAAGACGTGATGACGCGGTTAATGACATCACGTCAAGGTTAATTCAAGGTGTCTCAAGAAAAATACAAAGATGTTTGTCTGGTGGGGCTTGCGTTCCTGCTCTCAGGACTTTCCATGTCATTGGATCCACAGATGTAAATTGGCAAGGCAAGGTTATCCCTACCACATCAAACACGCAGATTCATCTGTGCGAATTGCGCGCTGACAGCATTGAACTGAGCCTCGACGAATGCTATACGGCAAGTGCATTCCTGTTGCATGGTATTTTGTCCATTAAAATGCCATTACAAAATGTCTCTATCCTGCTCGAGTCTTATAGTGTTCATTTTTCATGAATTTCCTTTCGTTGCATTGCAGTCACACGGAGGAGGTAACGCCTTGAGGCACCTTGCGCCAATCCGCATTTCCAACTTTATCCTGCAGTTCACGCTCACGAAAGGAGAGGTGGTGGCTTTTACATCACCAACAGCAGACCTTACTTCAATCATGAGATGCATTTTCCAGTGAATGAAACTTACACGAGCTCTGCGGTCATTCTAGGCCACTTCAAGCGCTTCATTGATATTTATTGCTAGATCAATGTATTCTAAGTATATTTTGCTAAATATGCCTATATCAGCGTAGATCGTTGTAACTTGTTTTGTCAAATTTCTAATATGTTATGTTGAGCTGCTTGTTTACATACTTGCCCACCATAAGTTGCTTGCAAATGCACTATTTGCACCAAAAACCCTTAAAGACCATCGCTGCATCCTTGTTTGTAGTTACTCGCCATCTAGAATATCAACGGATTTAGACCTGTGGCAATGTACATTTTGCATTTTTCAAAATTAAAAAAAAGATCATCTAACACACGCACCGTGTTTCTGGCTAAGGACCTACATTCAACTTATTACCAGTGAATTGTGTGAAATGTCGGCACCCAGGACGAATACCGTTAGATGAAAAATATCCCTTCTAGCATAATTATTTCGCAAAAAGCCTAGCAATTTTAGCACTTACAACATCTAATTCTACAAATGATCCACTAAATACCGATTTAAGTAAAATAGGGTCTGTGATTCGTCTGAGACACGTAATGAGATCCGTCGCAAAAACCTTCGACGATGAGGTTGAACAATTTCACCTGCAAGAGGTTACCAATTCTTCACTTTTTGCAGTTCCAAATATGCAATCCTGATCGTCCGATGTCGGTTTACGTTTTTTTATGCAGGGCAAATTAGACCGAGCGAATTTGTTTGCACGAGGCCTGCATTTGGTTTGTTTCGATGTTTAAATCATGAGCGCTCAGAAACACAACACCGAATAAAATCATTTTATCAATCAATCACATTCTACTTATTTATTACAGGTATTCCGATTTAGAATTGGTGTAACCCAAGTTTGAAGAAGACCGTTTACTTGTTAATTTGTAAAATATCTGCTGAATGCTAATCGTGATTGTAACCACATTGGATCCCAACTGTGCAAACTGGACATTGTATGCAAAACTTTGTGACTCCTTTAAACTCAAATTTGTGGAAGAGACTAAAGCACACAATTACGTGTGTCATGTTCAGCTTAAGACAGCAGGAATGCTTAAAAAGTCTCATTCTACACCTAATTCACATTTCAAAAATAACGGCTATAGCATCAAGGAAATAGAATAGAGGCTCAGGCTAAGTGTGTTTCGCATTGCATCATTAAAAAGAAACAAATTTGACTCATGGATTGATGCCTTTTACTGCTTGCCCCCCAACAACAAGCAGTGAATGGACTTCATGTGGAAAATTGTGACGGCTGATGAAAATATGTTTACTAGAATCCCACACGTAACGGGTCGTAAGTGGATCCCGTGAAACTCAATACATCGACGCCGGTACGAAAAACCTACGTAGACGGTTCTCATGTGTTTTTAGGGGACCGCACAACGCTACTGTCTACAGTTAAACAGGGTGAAGAGTTTGATTCGAAAAGGCCATTTGATGGGGCAGGAAAGCAATCGAATCAAATAGCAGCATGATGACGGTTGACCTCACAGTTCTGGCTCGACTCAAAGCCCTCGTTGTCCTGTTTTTTTCGAGATTTCAGTCAAATGGTTACATGACGAATCCCTCATCGACTATTTTAATGACCTCAGGAAAACACGTCCCCATCGAAATTATTAAATTGGAAGATTGATCATTAGCACGTACATTGAGCAACTTCCGGATTAATGAATACCAATTCTACCACTAAATGACACCTCATAATTTAAAATTGTGACAAAACTATTAAATAACATAAGTAGAGAATTTTTGCACATGTATCAGTCAAATTATAAAACAGCATTCACATGCAGCAGCGTGTGTTGAATCTTGACATTGCTGCTTTGAAATTGACGTGGAATAGGAAAATAAGGCATGTTATGCATAATTTACATGTGTCGATTGTAAGGCAAGGCCCCTGCCACAACCGGCATTTCATGTGTTAACCCAACCGATTTCGCTTAGCGTTTAGCCTCATTGATTAATGGTAATATACAGTACTTGGGCATTAATAGCTGTGTAGATTTCAGGCATTAACTGAAACACGAAATTATAATTCTTTGTGAGATGCTGACTTTGATGCGTTGAGCATATTGACTTGTGCATTTACCAATCCAATTTGTCTAGGCAACATTGGCACAAATATGACAATTAAAATCGATGTTTTACGTCAAAAACAACACATATGTACGTCAACGCAGCTGGAAAATGCATACTCGCAGAAATCGTTTTTAACTACTTATTGTCCGTCTTTTTAAATGAAGTAGCTACAGAGAAAGCAGTTGAAGTAAACATGAGCACTAACTCGGCAAAGGTTACAGGGCGTGGCAGATGAAATTGAAAAATGTTTGTCGAATCAGCGGTGTCTTCCGTCACTCAATTTCTTCAATATTCCTCGAAGGAAGAAAAATGTGGATTGGCAAGGCCACATTGAATTGCCTCTTACCAAATACATTGAGGAAGGTGCCTTTGGCATTATATCCTACAGAGTATTGCAAGATATATCTGTAGTAAAAGCAATTAATAGATAGTGGGGTAATTCGCACGAACACGCATTGACAGAAGCTTTATCGACAGAGCAGTATAGTAAACGAACAAGAAGATAAAAAAAGGAATCGACATTTGTAAGACGTTAATTACCAATCATAGTCAACACGGTTCAATATTTTCAAAAACTCTATACACCATTCCTAAAAGACAACAACCGTTTCATCTGAGGCTTCTACTACTAATAAGGCCTTTCGTCAATTTCAAAACGCGCCTTTTTTCCTCATCTTAACATTAGCATTACTAATTTGCTATAGCTCCTGCTGGAAATGAAACCACTACAAAACACCTAAACATCAAGTAAGTGTTAATGCAAAATGCCAAAAGAGAAAATGAACTTTTGTGTGATCAGCGAACTACGGCCGGATTTTCAGCTTACAACCACTTACTAATTTGTTTTTAAGAACTATTCTGCTTAATAACCATTAACCAAATGCGCCCTGTATCAAGATTTCCATGAATAGGCTTTTAAAAATATCGTATCAAGGTCTGCTACCCCTTTATTTGGGAAGTGGTAAATCGTATTTTCGTCATTTTAGTTTGCATTAGAACCTTAAAGAAGTGAGTAGTATAATGATTATTTGAAATTCGAAATAATGGCCCAATTCTAAAAAGCAGACATTTTTCAGATAGATTTTACTGCGTTAGCCGTGATTTACTTAACAAAACACGACTAAGAATGACTAGTGCCGGTGCAACCACCGTTCTTGACTGAAGAGCCTGATGACTTCCTCAACCACGTGGTAGTGGTCACTCAGGAATACGACAAATACTAGTTCGCATATCTGATAGGAAAACCCTTTTATACCGATCGTTTACAGCAAGATGATGTGCTTCCCCTTGGTGTAATTTGCTGAAATAAATTGCCTGTCATTGTTCTTTGAACCTGCTGTTGATTGCGTTGATTTACGCTCCCTAATCCAGCCACTCCAACCTCCGACACAGGGCTCCCATTTCTACACTCCTCCTTCATTAGCACAAACATTTATCCTGGATTATCCTCAGGCCTAAGTCCTGATGTTAGCGCACATACGACTCACGCGCGCAAACGCCGCACATGACACAACGCCACCTCAAGTTTCACAGTAAACCCATTTCATTGTTCACCATATTTTGCACCTTTCATGTAAGCTAAAAAGTGACAATTATTTTGCAGAGTACCACTAATATGAACGATTTCTTTATCTAAACAATCTTTTTTACGAT
Organism: Mesocestoides corti; assembly: GCA_900604375.1. Lineage (NCBI taxonomy): Eukaryota > Metazoa > Platyhelminthes > Cestoda > Cyclophyllidea > Mesocestoididae > Mesocestoides > Mesocestoides corti. The sequence goes on from UXSR01000224.1 coordinate 7,755, forward strand.
CAATAAACGATTAAGCGATAGTGAACGTTTCACGAACCTGCACTGACGGCGCCTCTGCCAATGGAGCCGTCGAGGATAGCAATGAGAAGACACAATGGAACTAACATTTCGGCGCCGGAGAAAGATAAATTCGTTATGAAGCTTCTGGGTCAGTATGTTCATTTATAATTCATTTTCCTCCGATTCCAGACTACTTCGATTAGCCAGTCAGATTTTTTTAACATTGGCTTTCTACTGCTCCAGCGACACTTGATCTCAGCACAGCACCATTGTCTGCGTAAGTTGGACACTTGTTGCCAAAACACCAAATTTTAGACAATCACTTGTAGTTTCAAATCCGAAGGTTCGTTTTGCTTCAATCCCTGTACATAATCAGAAAAGAAACAAAACAAAATCTCATTTCATGGTTGTTAGATTTGTGAACACAAACATGATTCCTTTCGACATTTCATGGTTACAATGAAGTGTTTAAAAAAAACTTTTTTGCTTATGTTCGCAATTGTATAAGAACAGTAGTGCCTAAATTAAACCTCGTGATATATATTTTGTAGGTTTTTTATAACTGAACTTTCTGTCAAATTGTACCGTCTATGAGCTTATTCTGGCTAAATTAGAACCATACTTTGAGTCCTACAGTGTGAGCAGGTGAAATCGCCTTCAGTCCTTGTGCCAAGCAAACAAGGACAGACAATTACCATGTCACTATAGGGCAATAGGTCTTTATCCAAACGTGTCTCAATACGTGATAAATGTCTGCTTAAATGCATAATCAGAAGCATTCAAAGAACCTGGAATTCACAATATTCACAATTAAATGGAACAGAGAAAATTAGGAATTGCACAATCAATTGCCACACTAAATCCCGACATCACAAAATTTCAAAACTTGAATGTATTTCAGGAACAGGTCTCCATGTTGTCCATTTCAAGCCGAGGATTAATGTGTTAAATCGGTATCTGGAATCAACACCTCCAATTATGCCTATATATTTTTTTTAAAATCGCCGATAACATTGTAAATTTCCAACTCTATTGCTTGTCTGCAGAACATGCAAACCAGCTTAACAATTCGCAAATTACCCCAAAAACATACATTTTTGAATGTACACGAAAAATATCGTCAACCGATTTCAGCTGATATTGAGTTTAAGCGCCATTAATTGACAGGTTATTTTCGTTCATCCTCAAATAGGTTTGACTAGATTATCAACTGCCCTCTTGCTCGATTAAGTATCAATAAGCAGCGAAAAAAATGTTTTGTTGATTTTGAATTAATGAGAGGTGTACTTGGCTAAAGAATTACAAATACCATACTAAGAAGTCTAAAATGAGTGCAATGTGTAATAGCAATAGATCCTATCGTCACATACAGTTTGCTACATCTTCAATCTTGTTTGCAACGGATCTTTGCTTTATCTAGACAATAGTACGCCATTATCGATGTACGCTTGTGTCTAAAGGAAATTGATGTGTCTAATTTCAAATCTTTTACTTTCAGCCGTCAATTTAAATGATATCTTGAAATGTGCTCACTGCAGGTGTTGCAATATACACATAAAACAGGGTTTGAAGAGTACATATAGACAGAAAAGCCGTGGGTTAAACCATGTTATTTCTCATCAAGATCAAATGGCAAAATCCTTCATCTGGGAATTTACAAAAGTAAATTTTTCAAAGTCGTTTAGTCGTAGTTGCAAAATAGACCTGGTACTTACGCTTGGAATTCTGGTTTCTTCACAGCAACTTTCCAAATTACGCAGATAATGGTGTGATTCTGAGGTCAAGGATCGCTAGAGGGTCAGATGGCAAAAATAAGATAAAACCTCATTGAACTTGCACCGTGGCTTTCAACTAGAAGAAGATGAACTTGCATATAAGTGTATGCCTAAGAGAGAGTATTAAACGATTTATCATTCAGCATTGAACAAATGATCCACTACTGGTGTCTACTCTCTTATCTCCTAAACCTATCATTCGGCAAAGGCGCTGTCAGTACATAGTCGTAAAACCCTCACTATTAATGAAACATATGCCTATTAGTTTAGCAAAAACTTTGTTCAGATACTGCTGTTCTTTGTATTTGAAATAGACACAGACAATGCAGCTGAAAAGGACCGAGCGAGGGTTTTAAGACGTGTGACAAGCAAAATCAATCAATGCTGGTCTCGTCAACTGTGCGTTCCTTCACTCGATACATTCAACTCTGCTGGGAGAAGTAATGTGAATTGGCAAGGCAGGATTATCGCTTCCACACCAGGCCTGAATGTGTATACGTGCCAGCTACGAACAACCAGAATTCAGCTGAGTCTCACAGAGTGCATTTTCGGTACGTGCATCTTGTTTGCACGTTGGGCACATGAAGTAATTTTAAAGAAATTTTTGCATTAAATAGGATCCGCACATGAATGTCGATAGAGCCCTTGTTTGCCTATTTATAAGCTAACTGAACGCTAACGTTTTTATGCCTCTAAATTACTTATGTTTCAGGCAAACGGCCCATACTACACACTTACACGCCTTGAGCTAATCCAATTCAACAACTTCGTTCTGCAGTGTAATGCATGCGAACAGAGCAATGGGTGTTTGCATATCACCACTAACAGAGCCCACATGAATAGTTCAATGTTTTATCCAATGCATCAAAAGTACATGACCTCAGTTAGCATTGTGAACGCTTTTAAGGTTTCCACTAATACGTACTGCTAAGCGAAGTTTTTAAAACCCGTCTTACACATACAAACTACCATTCGCTTTCCTACCTTGGTCGTTGAACGTAGTTCAGAGTGTATAAAAAATTCGCGTAACACAGGTAGCCAGACGACTTGCAGACCCTACTTTAATTAAATTGATATTTAGTAGTGAGTGATGAGTGCCCAAATTTGCATGGCTTTTTTACAAAATAGTTAAATTAAAAGGGATATATTTTACCCAATGACATTTATTTTAGATGCCGAAATTTCACACAATTCATTAAAAATAAGCTGGATGCCGGTCCTTAGCTAAACACGGTGCGTGAGGCTAGATTTCCTTTTTTGCCAAGTTTTAAAAATGTACAATATAAATTGCCATAGGTTTAAATCCGCTGACAGTGTGGCATTGGTCTTCATAGTTTTGCTATATTTCCAAACAACTTATGATAAGCAACCACGTAAACCAGCAGTTTAACTTAAAATATAAACCATTGCGCATAACAATCCACAGCGGCCTACGTAGATATGGGTAAATTTAGCGAGGCATTGTAAAAATACAAGTGTGGCATCCAGGTTAGCAATAACTTGCAACCCTCTAGTGAAAAGCCCGTTACAATTCGAGAAGAGGGGGAAAAGAGGCTTCAGAGGACACGACCACTTATTAGCGTAGCACAAGCCAGGTGGCTTTATGTGCGTATGAGCATGCATGCGCAGCAGGCGACTGCTAACAGGAGCCAATAGCAAAATGAGTGGGTCATTGGTACAGTCGGGCCATTTTACAGGCACCACTCAGGTCAGATGGCTCTCTGTCCACTACACAATGTTCTAGCAATACATATCGATGAAGCGCTTTAAATGGTCTAAAATGACCGCAGAGCTCGTGTAGTTTGCATTCACCGGAAAATGCATCTCATCATCGGTATAGGGTTTGCTGTTGGTGATGACAAATTTATCACCTCTTCTTGGGAGAACATCGAACCGCAGGACAAAGTTGGAAATACGGATTGGTGCAAGGTGCCTCAATGCGTTGTCGCCTTCACGCGGCTGCAATGTAATGAAAGAAAAGCCATGAAAAGTGGACGTAATAAGACTCGAGCAAAACAGAGACATTTCGCAATGGTACTTTAATCGACAAATATGCAATAGGAATGCACTTGCCACATAGCATTCGTTGAGGCTCAATATAATGCTGTCAGCGCGTAATTCACACAAATGAAACCGTAGGCTTGATGTAGTAGGGATGACCCGACCTTGCCAATTTACAGTTCTGGACCCAATCACATGGAAGGACCTGAGCGCACGGAGGCAAACCTCACCGGACAAGCATCTTTGTATTTTCTTTGAAACGCCTTCAATTAGCCTTGACGTAAACTCATCAAACGTATCACGTCTTTCTAAATCAATTCAAAGACAAATTTTGAACAACGCAGAAGGTTAAAGACCAAGTCAATTGCCTTTACTGAACGAACCTGCGTTGACAGCGACCCCGCCAAAAGAGATGACTAGTAGAAAGTAGAGAACGTATGCGTGAAACAACATTTTTGCGACGGTGAATGCCAAGGTAGAATTGACCTCTTGGGTATATATACCAATTCAAACGTAGCAAATTCCACTCCAACCGATCCAATGTGTGTGCAGTCACGTTTAACCTACGTGTGCTATATGGTGCTCCTGAAATCCTTGACCTTAGCATTACCCCGCTGATGTCTAAACGCTACTTCTCCTTCTAGTAACAGCATGGTCAAGGTAACAAGCCGCGGTTTGTCTCATAAACCAGATATCTTTGCTGTGTTTAGTTCAAGTATCTACGGCAAATTGTTTAATTATTGCAGTCCTACTTGCGAAGTGTAAGTTGGTGCAAAAGCCATTAGACCCAGCATAAAGTTAGGCAACATCAAGAGCAGTGATTACAGGTTATCCAAACGGCCTCAATTTACATACCCACGAATGCGTCTTAAAATAACCCACAGTAACTATTGTAAAACCATATACACCTACCTTGAGGCATTCAGTAAGACTCAGCTCAATGATGTCTGTGCCTGGCTTGCATTAGTTTACATGTGAGTTTGGTTCTGACAGGATGATTCGGCCTCGCCAATTCACATCGTTCTCTCTAGGCAAGTTTAAGTTACTGATTGAGGCACCACAACGCTGAGTATTCAAACACCGATTGATTTGGTCTCTCACATGCCTTATAATTCTTGTCGAGTCCTTTTGCATCGCATTCCCTGTGTCTTTTTCGAATATTAATGATAGCAGTACATGATGAAGAAGCAGCGGTTAGCAACTAAGAACTCAGTAATTAATTATGAAAGCTGCACGAACCTGCACTGACGACACCTCGGCAGAGAGAGCAGCTGATCAGACCAAGGAGAAGACACGAATAACACAACATATTTGCAACGTTGAATGCCGTATTGCAAGGAAGTTTCGAGATCCCTATGAATTGACTCCTTTGCTGCTATTTCAGGTTCATGTTGGTTGTCAACTCAGAGTCATTTGGCAATTGCAGCGATGCTTGACCTCAGCAGTACACCTTTGTCTATGTAGTTTGGAAAGCAGTAATTATGGTGCTTGATGTCGCAAAATCGCACGGCAATGTCGATTTACGAGATTTGATTTGCTACAACCGCTGAAGATCAACAACAAATTGTTGCAGGAGCAAGGTAGCAGAAATACAGAATTACATTTCAACACTGCAACCTCAGCCTTCCTGGTGCTTAAAAATGACCTTGATGCATTTTAGATGTTTGTTTGCGGCAAAGTCTCCAATCATTACAAAATGTGGACTTTTCATTAAGTCTCACAATTTAGCAATCCACGAGCTTTAGACCTAGCGCAAAGCAAAACGACCAGCTACTGAATGCAGAGTCTCGGTCCGAGTAAATGACCACTGGATAATTTAGCATTCATTCTTAAACCGTAAATTCGATGTTTTTAGGATTGGCTTTAATCATGCAGACGAGTTTTACGTCCACAGTAACGTCCGCGGAAACGCTAACAACTTCCTAATATTACCATTATTTATGAAATGCAAAACAAGGAGGTCGGATGTGTGGTCGTACAAATTCAGACATACATTTGTTGAACAACTAACCATTCAGATGTCCAACTTGCATGAATAAATCTACAATGTATTTAGGTACATATTTGCCGCAATCTTCCGTTAGTTTGTCAGATTGCCGCAATCACGAACGATGTGTTATTTGCAAATAGCCACAAACCACAACAAATCAACGGAGTCAGCAAATTTAATTGGACTTCTTCACGGAAAAGACATTCATCAAAACAATTTGTGGATTCTATGCGCTAAGATGAAATATTGCAATTTGCTACTAAAGATGTTGACTGCTGTAACCTGGGGTTTCATAAGACACAGCCAACATTTCACCTACCACGTTTACACTTGATCATACCGTCACGCAAGCAGGCAACGAATACGTGAACTCATCAGGCTAAAATGTTCCCCTGATGTGGCGTTCCGCACTGGTTCATTGATATTTGCCGTGGATCTTTTCTATATCTAATAACATTCTGGTATTGGTGACCTTCTCCTGTATTCAACAGCATGTGATAGCATTGATTTTACACAATACTTTGAAATTGCGTTGATTCTAGCGTTTATTCGTCCGTTGTTTAAACTATGTTTGGTGCAGCTCGTGCAACGTAAACAGGAAAATTGGCGGAGGAGAATACGGGATCAAAATTCTGCAAATAAATGACAAATATCGGCTTTGGAGCCAAGTAATACGAAATACCACGTCTGAATATTGCATATCCACAAATCCCATTTGTCTGTTCCCCATTTGCTTGCCTATTGTGAATGCCGTGTTTGCCGATGACATCAACATATGTGCGCGTTAACGTAGCTGAACAACGCATTCAGTTAGTAATTACACATTGGCAAATTTGTGGTGCTTGAAGGCAAACCAACTCAATCGTGAAACTGTAAGATTGCTTTTACGAGCCTCCATTTGGCGTCTATCAATCCCAGTAGTTGAAGCGAACTCGATCTGAAATTTCGACCAGAATGTTCAGTAGTATTAATGCTTGGTTTCAAGAGCTTCTTCTTGTTATTGGTCACTTGATTTGGTAACGACAAAACAATCTCTGATAAATTGACCCTAACTCTGGTTTTAAACATCTCGCTTCGTAACAACCCGTTTTATCTGAGGTCAAAGACGTCTTCAGTGGTGCTTGCCAAATGCAAAATAAATCTAGCTGGAGACACGCTTTGCTCGCCAACCTACGTGACCCATAATTAACAGAAGATGAATCAGTATATATTTTAACCCACGACCTTCACTACGATTTCCAATTCATCGTTGACCAAATGTTAATTCACTCGAGTCTCCTCTTTTGTCTACTAGCCTGCGCCTTTGGCGGGATCGTCGTTAACACTGGTACGTGCAAATTATAGTTTTGCTCAATGTGTGGAACAAAATCTAGTCACAATTCTTTTGTGATCTCTGCTTTTCCTTAAATTTCAAAATGGCGGACGATGAGAACGGGACCATTACATTGACGAGGATTCTTCGTGGTGTGACGAATAAAATTGACGAGTGTTTGTCTGCGCAGATCTGCTTAATTTCACTCAAGTCGTTCCACGTAGTAGAAAATGGCAGTGTTAATTGGCAAGGCAAGATCATCTCGCATTCATCTAACCCACCGTCGTATTCATGCGAGTTACGCGCTGACAGAATTAAACTGAGCCTCACAGACTGCTATGCGGTAAATGAATTGCGGTTTCACATTGGATATAGCAATTTTCGTCTTAAGGGTAGAACTTGGGATAGAAAGAAGCAGTGGGCTCAAAACATCATGCAATTTTTGATGCTTCTTCCATAACTTCTATTACAGACAAATAGCATATACTACTTATTCAAACGCCTCGAACCAATTCGCATTTCAAACTTCGTCCTGCCGTTTACCGTACGCGAACCAAGCAATGGTCACTTCTACATCAGCAACAGCAGACCCTGCACAACCGGCGTTATGAATTTTCCTGTAACCCAAAATTACACAAGCGCTAGGGCCGTTCTAGACCTTTTCAAGAATTACGTTGATGTCTACTGCTAAGCAATCAATTTGGGACATCACTTCACTTTTCACCTTTTCTAATGCATGTTTGTGTAGAAATGTGCTACTTTTGTAAGAGTCTAATGGATTGTCTCTACACTTATTTATCTTGTTTACGTGCTTGTCAATCATGAACTTGGTTATCAAACTACTTAAACTGTTTGTTATTTCATTCCACACACGTACCGCCGTGCCAGGAAACAGATTACATCTGACCACGTGAACTGCATCGACTCAATTACATCAATGCGGTTGTTTCCTTCATCTGCAGTTTAGCCTAGTGCTAATTTCCTCTGCTAACAAAAATGGCTGTGAATGCAAGTTTTCGCAAAGTGTGTCTGGAATCTTGAATTACAGAAAGTGTGATAACGTGACTGGTCATAAAGAGTTTGTGACTTTCTTCTGTTTATCGCATTCATCGTTTAATGCTAGAATTTCTTCTTGTTTTGATTTTCTGAGTGTTGGATATAAAAGTAATGCGTGATTAGACATCATTCAACCTAAAATTAAGCACATCTCTAGCATACAAAAAATTTTACAAAAACACACTCGGTAGGAAATGGTCTGAATTTTTACATCTGATATCCGAGGTCACCATACGTGATACGTATCATTCAAGATTTCATTCGGCATTCATTTGCATCAATGTCCATTTCTGCGTTCTCGTGTTACCAAATATTTTAGTACCAGGAAATAAATGCACTGGGTATATGCACTGGTTCTCACCGTACTAATTTCCGACCACATGTCCCGACAAGTGCAACACGTAAGCAGAAACTTGAGACGTGTAGGTGGCATTACCAGAAGCGCTATTTGACTTCAGCAATATCAAAATTGTTGTTCTCGTCACTGACACCGTGGTAGCTTGCATGGCGTTAGTCTAGCTTATTAGAAACCAAACTTTTATTGCATACTACCAATGTATTTCGAAATGCGGTACTGCATCTAAGCCGTTGGTGTGGTAAATAAACTGGGAGTGAGCTAGTTAATGGTGTCATATGTCAAGACTACTATACTGCTCAGTTTGAAATAACTGTAAATCATGGATACAAATATTTTGAAATTTCGTAAATTATCCTTTAAAAAAGGTATTTTTTGTAAAAGTACACTATTTATTAATTGTTTTTCTTATGATTTACAGCCACTAAAGGTTTCTTTTACTAAACAACATCTACCACGTAGGTTTTTAAAATTACTTGACTAGGAGTAATGTTGCCTAGGTTACTCACAACAACGTTAATTTGTAGAAGACCCTCTGTTTAGTAAGCCTGTCTAAACGCAAGTGATTTTAGTACTTCACACTGTACCACGAAAACGCGTATTATTTATTTAACAACTGCAATTTTTCCGTGCAAATCAGCCAAATTTTTGATGGGTTTATGACGCACTTGTTGGTGCAACCAGCCATTTCAATGATGAATGCTTGAGATTTCGCCTACTTAGAGGTTTTAGCAGGCAGTTTGGCAATGAGTTCACAGTTTTGTGGCTTTCAAGAAATGAAGTGCTGAACGCACACCCACAGTATTTTTAGAAATTCAAAATTTCATTCAAGTCAGCAAAGTGCTTGATTAATAACAAAAGAAAGATAATCTTGTTATTTTCACTTATTAGTTATTTCAAGCGGCGTAGTTAGCAGTGCTAATTTTGACGCTTTGTTTGACAAAGTGATAAATCTAACAGGCAAACCATTTGAAAATTTGGAAACTGTCCGTTGAGACCACATTTTGTTTGAAACTAAAATTTTCTAGTCAATAGCGTCGTGATTCCATCATCATATTTTCTATTTTCGCAATCCTTAACACAACACGAGCATGTTAAATTAATAAAAATGCGGTGATGATCCACTCACGCCGAACTAACTGCAAAAACTAATGCTAGGCAAGTGACGGAGCTTTAATTACTTTCGATGCTTTCCCAAGTTTCAGATTAAATCTGCTTACGTCGAATCGATTTAAAACTGCTAAAAAGTGCCATTTGACCTTACAAAATAAGGCTGGTAAAATTATGCAGGATCGTAATGGAGAGAACAGATTAACTGACCATAAAATACATGATTATGGAACAATTGAACAAACCCCCATGAACTAGCCAAAGAACTGCCATATGTACAGATTAAATATTAAGCAATAATGCAACAGATATTAAAATATTTGTCTGCGTTATGTTTAATAGTGTTTAAGACTTCGTTTAGCAGTACACATCAACAAAATACCTTAATAGATTCAAAGTTTTTCTAATGTTTGGGGAGAATCGAAATGATAGTGGGTATTTAACTTTGTCAGCGTCGACTCTACTGTTGGCAGTGCGAAAGCGACCGCTGCTAATTTCGATTGCGTCAAACTGCAGGACAATGTTGGCAATGCGAATCGGTTCATGCGTTTTGCATACGCAGTGCGTACTGCTGGTCTAAACAAAATGGAAGGGCCCCATAAATCGGATAGCCACATTGTTCATATGGATTCATTCAATTTAAAAATAACATCTGCGTTATTTCCTTGACATTGCTAAAAAAAGAAACATTTTTATAGAATATGCATTGTTTCGAATGCAAAACCGAAAGGCACCTACGTCAATGCATTCTGTAAGTCCCAGTTCTATTCTGTTGGAGCGTAACTCGCATTCATTAAATGGTGCGTTTGCTGTTGAGACGATCCTGCTTTGCCAATTGGCCTTGCTGTCTCCAAACATGTGGAACGAATTTAGTGAAGGGATGCAACGTTGGTAGTGTAAACACGCGCTGATTTTGTGTCGCACTTTTTAAAATCCCCTCTTCAGTTGTACCTTTTACAATATTAAAAAAACAGTAATTTTTAAAGTACAAGAAACACATTATGGGGCATTAATTTAACAAACTGAAAGTTGCACTAACTTTTGAACGCTAAAGCTTTTTACATTCGTGTAAAGCGTGTTAATGTAAGACAGAATTTGCAGAATGAAATTTGCCTTGTGCAACTTGCATCATTCCAATCTCAAATTGACCCAGACATGGAAATCGGTAGTCACAGCCCTGGTGGCTTGATAAATGGATTGTGTTTTAATTTACAAACCGCCCTAGTTAGGTGGCTACAGTGATTAAACAAACTTAGATGTCAGGTAATTGTTAAGGTAAGAACTACTGCTGGTGGCGACAACTTGCACCCCTAAAACGTTTCGATTTTTCGAAACCAATGGCTCGCAATCAGCTTAGCTCAAAAGCTTATGTGTAGATTATTTTGTATTCATGCTCAACTAAATGATTGTTTCTTGCACCATCTCATTTTCTAGGTGATCAACACATTTGGCAGAATCTCAGTAAATAGCAGTTTGTCGAGTTCTACATCAGCCAACTACTTTGCCCCATTCAGAGACCGAGTCAACAGTGATTTAGGGATCCTCGCAAGTGCAATGAGTAAAGTATACTCGTAGATGTCAAATCGTGCCTGTCTCAAAGGAGAAAGAAACTTCTAGGATGTGGAAAGTGACGCTAAAATTTTTGTAGGCAGGACCTTGTCGACGTCGCCAAACCCACCTTCAAGACAGCCGTCAGTATCATCGATTCAGCTACGTCATCGTAATTTCATTCTTATTCCCTTGCGCTCTATCAGCGTATTATTGGTCAGGAGTGACTAGCATACCGAGTAATGGATAATGATGCGCTGCTCTATTTCCACTATATTTTTCTACACATCTGTAAAAAGTCAATATTTAACAACTGGTGTGGCATGAATAAAATTCATGTTAAAATACAGATTTTCATATATTTTGCAGGAAGGCAAATCGTTCGTCATATGAATGACCTTTAGACCGATCCACACTGCAGGCCAAATCGCCATCAGCTATAGCGGTCACTACTTTGGCGAGAAGGTTTTGTTAACAATTAACAGCGAATACGAGATTTTCAGTGAAGTCTTTATGTAGTACAGTATTTACATTGATCCTGACTTTGAAACAACGGATCGGATTGCACAATTAAGTGGTGTGATGAAAAAAATATCTGCTGTCATCTAGTAGGTGTTGAGTAAAAATGGGGCAAGAGCACAGAAAAGCATATCCAGAGCATAGCATAATTAAAAAGCTCATAATATTTTGTTGTTTCTTAAATAATCTCTAAAGCATGCCAGCATGATTCGTGACTCCTACCAAACCCAACGGATTTGAGGAAATTGTTTATTTTATGAAGACTCCAAAAATTCCACGTTCGAATAAAGCAATGGAAAATCGCTGTTCAAATGTTTCGATTCCCGGAGTAACCAGAAATTTGGCACATCGTATAACACGAGAGCATTTTCAGAATTAAAACAAGTTATCATGTCAAGTAAAACATCGTCTCCAAACATATATTTTCAGCATTTTGCAAATCCAAATCTGTGATATCGTTGAATAAGTTTTGGGTATAAAATGATAATTATTTGAGCAGAATATACTAATTGCGTTTGTTCGATTTGGCAACAAAACCGCTTTTTCAGTAGCATATGTTACAGCTAGAATAAACGACTGTTTGTCGTGTCACAAACCTGCGCATGAAAGTTAACTAACATGACATATACAATAATTACTCTTAAAAATATATTTGCTTATGTTTTGCAAGCAGATAATACGTTTTGGCCAATCAGCAAACTGACACCGCTTTGAGACACAGGAAGGCTCCACCTTTAACATTCTTTCATGCAGTGTTGTTCGGTATGAATTAATCTACAGGCAATATCGGAGAAATTTACCGTTAGTGAGTTAAAAAAAATACATGTGTCTAACTTGCACTGCAGTATATTGCACAATTAAGTCAATTATTTTGCTGTTAACAGAATGGAAAACGATTTTGCAGTTTGGATACCAAAGCATACATCATATCGGGCAAATGTGGGATTAGGACATGAATACAGGTCAGTTGTACCAGAAAGGATTACTCTAGGACAGATCAGAGACATGTGCATTTATTTTATGCGCCTACAAACACGCAGAATTTGCACGAAATGATTCATTTTAAAATAACTGTACGAATTGTGCGCTGCGGGAAGCCACTAACACCAAATACAATCGAATCCTCCAAAGGTGCTCTGCATTACAATGTTTCATGCTGATGAAGATATTTTTGCCTCCATCATGTCATCTTCATAGGTCAGTAGCGCCGCCTGACAACCCTACAAAATTCATTACTTAACATGTGTTTTAAAGGAGGTTTCGTCTTGATACCGCATAACAATTGTGCTAGCTCTTTCCTGCATTACTTTGTAAATTATTGAGTTTTTGTATTCCAATGAAAATTGACATCTGTTCATTGTAGTAATCAGCTTACAACGCTCTAATAACACTAACAGAATGACGTTTGTCACTGTTGTTTAAATGAAGAGCCTCTGAAAAATGCCTCATTGTGATCTAGTGGTTTGGGCTGTATATTTTGTCTGACGTTTAGTATGAACAAACCATCTCCCAACTCTGACCCCTCCACTCCTCTTCAGCCGAGATCAGAAGGGAGACCAGTCGGAACAAATCATCGAAGAAAAGAAAGTAACACACCTCTTTCTGCTTCTTCTGCATTGTGGCTCAGTGAGGACTGACATTATGTCAGTTTCTGATCTTACAAGCAGCACCGATGTCGGAACTTCGAAGTCATGAGCCGCAAGAACGGATACTGACAACAGTCCCCATGCAACAACTTCAACCATTTTCCAACAATTCATGGACACCATCCTGGCCAACATTCGTTTTATATCAGCTCGACTACTTACTACTTGTAAATAGCTTGCGAGATAAGTTACGCAGGCAGTTCGAGGCAGTCCTTAAGTGGATTCACGGCCACGGCCTCAGACTTCGTGAACGAATTTATCCAAGAACCTAAGTTTTTATCTGTAACGCTAACCGGATGAACAACACTTCTTTTCTGTCGACATTGGCTTTCGAAAACAATTGGCTCCAACAATGGCTTCCAGTTCGCATCAAAACATTTAAAGGAGTTCTGACGACAAAGTGCTTATGCTCACATACATTGCCGACCCAAGCACCTTCAGGAAATGGACAGGCAGAAAAATTCGTTGACATGTAGAAGTGGTCTCGGTCTATTTCTTAGTGGATAGAAGGGGGTAGTGAGCATTGGCAAGTCCAACCAGACCTGTTTTGGCCGCATTCGTAGCCCATCTACTTTAAATTGTATGTACGGATTCATGATGGAAGGTAAATACCGGTGGAGTTTCCTGTATTTTCGCAAAATCACCGGTACTCACTTGTCGAGACAGAAGACGTCATTCAGAAGTACTCTCCAAAGTGGCAATCTGTGCCAATTCGATGAGGCTGGCATCTGCGGGTCATGCACTGACAGGACGTGATAGTTCAGTAGCATGCAGCCTGTTAACTCATGAGACAAATCTAGACTATGTTATGGTTTCTTGAAGGTCTGATTTCGCAATTTGCACTACAATATAATGGAGGGGGACTGAAATTTGGAGTTACACGGCTTGGTTTCGGATTTGGCAAATTTGTGAGCATTTACATATAAGGCCATTGACAAACAACCTCTGTTACAAATAGCAGGTTCGTGATATAAGCCTGAACGCAATGCCCTATTGCACATGGCTGCTTAAGGTAAAAATGAGCACGCCGAGATGATCTTACATATTTTCTGAATTGACTAATATAACGTTCCATTGTCAGTTAGCGATTCCAAATTTGACATACCATAATCTGCTTGCCTAACTACTCCAATATCGGTTGGCAGTTTAAGGCATTCTTTGCCATTGACCATGCAGCCCAACTTTCTACATTCGCATAAGGCGTTTTTATGCAGTTTAAACACAACTGGTTTCAATAGTTCTAATTCCCAACAGCCTAAATTAGTAAGAACAAGCAGTTTATCACTATGTTTAAAATGTTGTTGCAAATTAAGTGAAATGCGAGAGACCTGAAGGGGGGAATTCCATGCTTTGAGATACAGCTAGCGTTGCTTTCGTTAAACAAGGTGTCATGGTGAGGAACATTAAGCAAACGCGACTGTAGAGCTGATGCATGTTTAAAAAACCACACACATCCCTCTGGGCATTCGCTACACCTTTTCTAATTCATTGCGGTTCTTCCGGAGGCACATGACATCATGAAGGCAAATAGACAATCTCCGAAGAAGATAAAGGAAGAGGCACCCGATTAGGTAGAAAAAGTCGACACTAACTTGGCACGTCCAACATCCGTCGATTGCGCCCACACCAACTAAGAAACAAGAGGTGATAGTAAGGGTTAACATGGTGATCAGGCAATTTCATTGCGTCGGTAGTTTTTCTTGTGGGGTGTCAGTTAAAAAACATGGCCAAACTTACAACTCCTTTGTTTGACAAACGACTAAATGACAAACTAATCACATCTTGTTTGCTACCACTTAATAACTATGAAGATACAACTAACTTAGCGCATCCAACATGCATCTATAAAAAATCAACGGTTCACAATACTTCTCACGTTTCAAAATCTACTCTGACTGGTTCACCTATCTTCAATTAGCAACTAAACCTGAAGGAAGTGACCAGGGATGATCAGTATGCAATCATTAGCACCTAGCGTGGATTTGGTCCAACGAGTGTGAAAGGCTACCAAATTCAGGAATTAGTTCGCCAACATGGTGCCTTAAGGTACTTTGCAAATGAAAAGATATGATGAAGAAAGGACACACAAAAAGATGCTTTTTGGAAAACAGTGCATTTGTAGAAGATCATACGTCATTGTAAGGTAATGCTAAACATTAATGACTACTCGACTGACATTCCGACTTAGACGTAGGAAAGAATTTCGTGCATAACTCATCTGAAGTCACTTAATTCGACATGTGTTTCAAGTGATTCTCCTTCATCACCGATTTTTACTCTTAAGCTCCTGCCATCTACATTGTTGTTAAAATTGTTGCGTACACACAACCCGACATTCTGCATAGTTGAATAATTAAAACCCGTCCACGAAGGACAACATCAAGGTTTATGCTGTGGAGGTGGCAGACGTGAGACGGGGTAACAATTCCACAAAGTTGCCGATTAGAGTAATGTTTGATTTTGACGACAGCACGTGTAGACATTGACATATTTGGTCAATCCTGGACTGACAATAATTTTAATATTTTTACATTGTGCAAAAAGAGGCAATGTTTGACCCCTGTTAAATGGTTTTAGCCACCTCTTGCGTTCTAAGTTGTAGTTGTAGTCAATACAACAATTGAGATTTACAAGTAGACTGTGTCTAAGATCTTTACAGATCTGGCATCTTGCCAACAACTATCCAAATTTCGCAGACTCCCACGGAAAGTTGAGGTCAGGGGCTGCTGGCGCAGCACATGGATAAGGCTCAATTAACCCGAATTCACACACGTGGCCCACAATAAAAGCTTGGCAATGCATGTACATGCACACATATACCGAAAAGGTTCAGCACGACCTGGCATTCACCGTTGCAATAATGTTTGTTCGTGTATGTGTTCTCCTTTCTCTACTGGCCAACTGTCTCGGCAGCGTCACCATCAATACAGGTTCGTGCAGCCATCAGTTTCTTCATTTAAATGCCTCAAATCCTGTTTTTATTCCTTAATGATTGCCCTTTTCTTTTATTGTAAAAGTTGCAACAGAAGAGAGGATTCTAAGAAGTGTGACACACAAAATCAACAGCTGTTTGTACTACCAACTTTGCCTCCTTTCGCTAAATTCGTTCCACATATTTGGAGACAGCAAGGCACACTGGCAAAGCAGGATCGTCTCAACAGCAAACGCACCGTTTTATAAATGCGAGTTGCACTCCAAAAGAATAGAACTGGGACTTACAGAATGCATTGACGTAGGTGCCTTTCGGTTTTGCATACGAAGCAATGCATATTCTACACAAGCATTTAATTTTTTTTAAGTAAATAAATGGAAAAAGATGGCACTCTTTGGTCAAAACGAATCCGTATAAGCAAGAAGATTATACGATTTTTGAACCTCCTTCACTTTGTTTAGACCAACAGAACGCACTATGTATACAAGACGCATGAACCGATTCGCATCTCCAACCTCGTTTTGCAGTTTGATGCAATCGAACTTAGCAACGGCCGTTTTCACATTGCCAACAGCAGAGCCGATGCTGACAATGTGCAATATCTACCACCAAGTCACTTCTCGCCGAACGCCAGAACCATTCTAAATCGTTTCCGGTATTTTGTTGATGTGTACTGCTAAATGAAGCCTTTTAAACAATATTAAACATAGCGCAAACAACTATTTAAATTTCTTTTGCATTATAACTTGGCATTTACTCTTTACAAATGGCAGTTTTTTGGCTGGTGGGTGTGTGCAATGTGCTATCTTGTTACTGTGTTTGCTCGTTCAAGTGTTCAATGATCATGTATTTAATTGTCAGACAATTTGTTCTCTTGATAACCAACCGGCATAATTCTGTCAGCCTTATTCGTTGCGACGAATGGCACTTTGCAACCGTGTGAATTCGATTCGACGTAAGCAGATGTAATCTGAAACTTGACAGAACAAAAAAATCAGTTAAAGCTCCGTCACTCGTCTGGCATTAGTGCTTTACAGTGAGTTCTGCCTGAGTGGGTCATCAAGGGTGAATACTAGAGGTGTGGTGAAAATGATTATGAAAATGATTGAAAACCTCCGTCTGACTTGTGGAAGCAGGAAATTTGGCAAATTTGAACAATTATTTTAACATTTGAAAGAAAGCATGTGCAATCTCTCTCCAATCGCAATCATTGCACTGATCATGAGCCACTTTCAAAAGATTGCCACAGAAAAAGAAAACACCTCTACTACACCTGCTGTTCTACAATTTCAATGAAGCCTGCGTGCATCAGTACGTCTCCGACTTTGATGGACGGCTGAAGCCTACAATGTTGCCTGTGCTAAAATCATGGTATTAACTGACAATTATCCTAATGCTTCATTTATTAAATTGTTTGACTGAATTATCTTGTCGATGAGGCAAATTATGGAAATGAAACAGGCAAGTCAAATGATGGTTTTATTAGTTTCTAGATATATGATTTTAGAAAAGGGTACCTTCTGATGTCACCTTTGGGTTTGCTAATCGAGTTGACTTTGGATCCGATGAAGTGACTAGATTTTAATACGGCTACCTTTTTTACCTGGGAGTAAATAGGGTTTGATAAATTCTTTTGATAAATGCAAGATTACAATTCATATTTGCATCAAGTCAAAATGCTGTTGCTGCGTTGGAGATGGCGAAAATAGTAAATTTTACGATGGGATCATGATGTTTTAACTAGGAATAATTATCAAAAGCTTTGCCTGCTTTATTTATCACACTTTTAAACAAAGCTTTAAAATTAGCCATGCTATCTATGCCACTTGAAATACCTAACAGGTGAAAAAGGAGGTTTGTCTTTTCTTCTTAAACAAGCACTTTGCCGACCTGGATGCAATTTAGAATTTCAAAAACACTACACATTGACGTTTCTTAGAGAATCTTAGGCAATGTTACACTTGGTCAAATGATTCTTAACACCAAATTTTAAATGTTGTGGTGTTGAGGAAGAAACGTTTCATGGTTGTCGTTTAAAATACAAATACACCAGCATACCCACTAACTGAAAAATATTGCGCACTTCAAAAATATCTTTTTTTTCAGTAGTTAATTTGCAAAATTTCAAGATATTTGCATGCATGATGAACAATAACGTCAAACCGAGCAGTATATTGGTGTTGATAACCAGTTCCCTCTCAGTTTACCCACCACACCAACAGCTTAGATGCAGTAACGCTTTTCAAAACACATTGTGGTTGTGCAATTAAAAGTTTAATTCCTGGTAAGCTAGTCCATCGCCATACAAACTATCACGATGTCAGTGACGAAAGCCATAATTTTGTTATCGCGGAAGTCAAGTAGCGCTGATGGCAATACCAACGGCGCATCGCAAGTTTCTGCTTACGTGTTGCACTTGTCGGAACATGTGGTCTAAAATTAGTACAGTGTGAACCAGTGCATGCACACAGGGGGTTTCACTTGATCTAGCAGTTCCTTGCTAACCTCCGCACCTTTTTTTCTGGGATCAGCGTTTACGGCAGAATTTGAGTCAAAACAAGTTAGTGAACATTAACAGACCTCTGCATTGTCTTGAATTCTACGCATCTTGGAAAGTATTTGTCACAAAACTGACAGAAATCTGACACAAAATGTGTAATTTTGCCACATTATGGGTGGCGGCTGACAGCTACTACAAAATGTTATACGCAACAAAGATGAAAAGCAGTCAACGTTAAACAAATTTTGTTTGAAACTAGATGGTAATCAATTATACTTCAGGTGTCTGCATAGTAATTTAAACTGCTACAACATCCAATCTGGCTTTAACACTAGAACTGCCCTAGAGTCTTAGCACAGTAAATTTCCTTCAGCCGTCCGATAATGTGATTTATGCGAACCTAAAGAAATGATGATGTTTCTGCATTGGCTTAGTTAGTACACTTTTACTCCAAAAGTTTTAATCATCACTAGCATTATCTTGGGATGGACGATTTTAAGTTAGCTCCTTTCTTTTTAAACAACTGGAGGCAACTTCAAATAGAGCTAGTTGGTACCTAATAAAGCACGCACATCTGTAGGACAATAATACTTAAAATGTATATAATGCGTTTGTGGTACCAAGGTAACACAGTAGCTTAAATACACTGCCAGATGCTTATTAGAAGGCGTCGAACTCAACGATGAGGCCCGATATGCGAATTGGTTCGAAGGACTCGTATGAGACATGCGTCTGATTTGATTTAAGTACCAATGATTAGAGACAAGCAACGACTCCTGTATTTATTTCGACGGTTTAAATTCACAGTGTCATGAGCAGTGAAGCCATTTTGTCGAAATTGCTACCAACAAACTTTAAGTCCAACAAAAACAACCTCAGGTTTTTCAGAGCTTTCTTACTAAAACTTTGTAAGACATCTGCGGTTGAACCGGAATACAATCATTTGAAAATGGATACGTTTAAGCAGCTGCAGTCGTTAGCGCTCATGCAAATATTCCACGAAAAAATGTTGGCCACCAAAATGATGATAGAATGCAATGTAGAAAGTTTTCTTCGAAACATTGAATGCCAGTTTCATTTCAACGAGCTTACAAAAGTAAAACGCACTTAGCACAATGTTCTAGACTGTGGCAAAGCGGCATATGAGCATGCTGAAACTAAGGTGAAACTACCGAATCTCTTCAGGCATCATCAAATTTCACTGCGGTATATTCAAGACACAGTGACATTGCAGAAACCAAATATGGTGGTGAAGGTAAATTAAAGAATGTTAATGAGTCTAGAACACAAATTAGAGAATGGCTTTTTGACGTTAGCAGAGGACTTCGAAATAACAGGTAATTGAAACTTGCTAGAGCACTCACACAATGCGACAAAGGAGTTGATATTGATAAACAGCAGCACGAAGAAAGGCCAACTAGATTTCTGCATTCGCTCCAAGCCCTAGAACTTTGCACTTGGAAGATGAAAGGAACCGTTTACTGACATGTAAACAAACAATGCAATCATTGCTGTACATTCAATTGCAGATTGTCTAAATAGTTGGAAATACGTAGTGTGCCAGTGCGATATACACCCAGCACTGTGTCAAGTGACTGGTCGAATCAGCGCCACTCACTCAAATTGATTACGCCATGCATTCACTAAGCCTATTTGCTATGGACTATTCCTAATGATATCAACCATAGTTTTTTTTTAAATTTCAGAACAAACTTCGACCTACATGCTATTGCGTAATGATCGTCTTCGGAAAGACGCGTAATTGTGCGGTGAGAAGTGTAGCTCTCGATTACAATTTTACACCGTGTGTGTTTTGGTCATGTCGCACTTATTTCATTGGAATAGCAGTACTCGTACACATTAGCTCGAATTCTGTGCGTCGAGTTCTTCAACAAGTACCGATAACACATTTATCCCGATTAATAACCACGAGAATATATTAATTCGTAATTAAGGTCGCAATTCAGAAATGCGTTCACATGCACACAGTAAGCAAAGCCCACCGGTTTGAACAGCAGCAGAATAATTGATAAATGAAAAGCAGTCGGTGGTTAGAAAATTTGTGCTTTAATACTTCATTCAGCAGTGCATATCAACGAAATCCTTGAATAGAGCCAGGATGTTCTCGGAGTTGGTGTAATTGCCATTTGTTGGAAAGTGGATTACGCCGTTTGTGTAGGGTCTGCTGTTGCTGATATGAAGGCGACCAGTGTTTAATTCGCGTGCGTCAAACTGCAGAACGAAGTTGGACATGCGAATCGGAGTGAGACGATCAAATGAGTAGTATGTTTTATTCACCTGTAACATAAAAAAAGCCAAATACAATAAAAAAATCCGATATTCTTTCGTTTGACGAAAAGTAGGCATTTAAAAAGGACAAAATGATTGCGAAATGTATTCCAATATGCACCCTTAGTAGAATGAGCATTTCTCTAAACGTTTATTGGATTTAATGTGTAACCAAAATGCACCTACCACAAGGCATTCAGTGAGACTCAGCTCAATGCTGTCGGTGCGTAACTCGCACGTATAATACGAAGTGTTTGGTGCAGAAGATATGATCCTGCCTTGCCATTTAACACTGCTGCTTCCAACCACGTGAAACGATTTCAATGGATGAAAGCAAAGTTGAAAGGACAAGCATTCGTTAATTTCAGTTGTCACACGACTTATAACACTTGCAAAACTATTGCCGTTGTTTTCTGCTGCAAATTCTGTGCCTATTTAATTTAGAAAAATAAAACAACTAAATTTAAAATTAAATGCCAGAAATTAAGAATTCACAAATACAATGAAAGTGACAGGAACCTGTTTTGACAGCGATTCTGCCAAAAGAGCAGTTTAGTAGAAGCAGTAGAACACACGAATGAGCCAACATGCTGCAGCAGTGAATACCAAATTTGATGAACCTGTTGTATATATGTATATAGTGCTCCATCATCTACCAAAACTAGGCCAAGCTGGTTGACAAGAACAGTGCGAGTCCAATGAGATTCAATGCAAATTTGCAAGATGCCACTGCAGCTATCAGTGACCTCAGCACTAAACAATTGTCTATATGAGTTTAAAAGTTGTTGTCAAGGAATCAGTTGTCATAAATTAAAGACGGTCTGAATTTTGCCGTGAGTATCATAGAATCACGACGTTATTAACCAGAAATATAAATATTTGATATCGGGCAGTGAGCGCAATAGTGATAAATGCTGTTACAGCTAATGATATGTCTAGTATCAGTGAAAACCACGTTTCTACCTGTAATCATATTTTATTATCGAAAGAATGTGTTGGGGATCCACGATTCCCTGAGATTGGTTTCTGATGCAATTTACAGTTATTCACTAACATTTGTTTTGCTACGCTTTTTATCAAGTCAAGGTAAACCTGACTTGAATTAGTTTTGACTTCCGGACTGCACGCCGCACGTGGCTGACGTGAATACAGCTCTCTACACGAGCTCTGGTCATGTTCTGGTATTAGCCTGGGAAGGTCGGTTCTAGCTGTCAGCAAGGGATCTGGTACCGTTATTGAGTGGTCTTCTCTATTTTTATGGGCAAACGTAACAGAATGCCTTAATTAAATGCCTGCATTCTTGCTTAAAAGACTGCTCTTTATAACTTATCCCTTCCTATTATGCACATTCCAGTCACGCATACACGAGAAATAATCAAGGATTTAGTTTAAGATGCATTCCTTTGATTATGCCTTAGCGGTATTGTTTACTACGAGAGTCGCCTCAAGTCACATCAAAGCCGCCTTGTTTTATATTTGAACTAGTAAATTTTCTATCATAAAAGCGATGACTGCAAACTCTTGTGAATTGAAAGTTTGTGTAATTATACGCGTGGTGTTTAACAGGAAAACTCACCAGTGTGTTGCCAGTTGGGTCAGAAGGAGTGTTTCTGACCAAAACAGACAAGCATTGTTGTTTTTCGACTACCCAAGTTAGCACTCCCTAGTTAAACCAATGAATTAAAAAAAATAGTTATACCTGCACCATCACAAAAGCTTCTCATTTTGCATGCACACTGCTGCAGAAACATTTAAATTGTCATTTTTCAAAGTCAAAAGTGGGAAATCACGATTGTGGTACATTCCTGCTGTTGCAATGGGTCCGAGTCATTGAAGTCCTCCACACGAAGTCCAGTAAATGCGCTGAACAAAAGTAGTTTAAGAAAGAAACGCTTAATGTCATAAATTGCTTCTTGAACATGTCAATATAAACTTGTCTGCTGAAAATGTACATTTGAGTATACGAATGCCGCCAAACACCGGTAAGCTTCGTTTTCACAAAGGTCTCAATAACGACACTCATTTAAATGTGAGTCGGACAAAAGATCAGTTAATAAAAGTTGGACAATTGCAGCACTGCCTCCTGTGAATCGCGTTGATTCATGGTCGTGAATTCAGTAACTCCGAACTCCGACACACGGTCTATCTTTTCACAGCATGTCGCGGCCCTATCCTCTCATTACCACGACCAATTACCCGCGTTTATCCTCGCACCCCGGTCTCGATGTTAAAAGTGGTCTAGGACTGTGTAGTATTCGAAGAAGCATGGAATTCAGCTAATGTGCACAATTTTTTAAACATTTTAAAGTGTTTGCCATTGTACTCCTATCGTAATCGTTGCTCTGATCCGCAGCCACTTTTAAAAGATTGTGTCATCCAATTAGAAAACGCCTATTTTACACCTGTAGCTCCCAAACACTAATGAGGCTAATGCGCAGTTTTGAGAGATTGCCTCAGTTCATGTCCAAATGTATTTATTATCTGCAACATGCAAAGGCACCTGTGTTAAAATCATTTTATTAATTGACAATTATAATAATGTCTAATATGTGAACTCAACTATGAAATGTTTATTGGAATTAACTTGTCCTGGAGTTAATTTATGCAAATGA
Organism: Mesocestoides corti; assembly: GCA_900604375.1. Lineage (NCBI taxonomy): Eukaryota > Metazoa > Platyhelminthes > Cestoda > Cyclophyllidea > Mesocestoididae > Mesocestoides > Mesocestoides corti. Next base: position 31,400 of record UXSR01000224.1, read on the forward strand.
AACAGCCACGTCAAATGATGGATGCATATTTGTTGCTAGATATTTGGGTTTAGAAATGGGTACCTTCTAAAATCAACTTCGGGATTTCTACTGGACTTATAGTCGGTTTCAACGTTGGGCCTAATTTTCACGTTTTTTCCTGGGAGTAAAATACCTTTTTGTGTTTTAATTGGGTAAAATGCGAGATTGTAAATTAGATTTTTATCTATTTAATATGCTCGCGCTGCCTTGAGGATTTCAAATTAGAAAATATAATTTTGGAATTACGACGTTATCAAATGGAAAAAATGTTTGGTATTTCACAGAAATATGGTCTCAACGGCCAATTTCTAAATTTTCAAATGCTTTGCGCGTTTGGTTTATCACACTGCCAAACAGAGCGCTAGATCCCATTCCAAAATTTGCAATGCGAACTTTATCTCTTCAAATAATTAACCAGTAAAAAGCAGGTCTGTTTCTTTTGTTCTTAACCATACACTTTGCAGACTTGAATGCTATTTCGAATTTCAAAAAAATACTGTAGGTATACGATTAGCACTTCATTTTTGATAATTCAGGAAACTGTAAAATCAGTGCCAAACTACCTACTGAACAGTCAAAACGATGCAAAATCGCAAGCTTTTAGCATTGAAATGGCTGATTGCACCAACAAGAGCTCAAATTTAAGGTGTGTGCCTTTTTTGTTTATTCAATTTAAATTAAATATCTTGAAATTTAACATTTCCTGAAAAGGTGACAGCCACAGGAACCTGCATTGACAGTGACTGCCAAAAGAGCATTTTTGTAGAAACAGTAGAACACACGAATGAGCCAACATGTTGCGGCGGTGAATACTAAATTTGATGAACCCGCTGGTCATATGTGTATACTGCACGGCGTGAGTCCAGTAAGATTCAATGCAAATTTGCTAAATGCCACTGCAGCTATCAGTGACCTCAGCATTGCACAATTGTCCTTGTGAGTTGGAAAGTTGTTGTAAAGAAGTTAGATGTCACAAAACCGAAGGCAGCGTCAATTTTGCCACACACACAGCAAGTAATCGACAGCAAAGAAATGAGTTTGGTATTTAGTAGATGCTCATTTGGACACTTTTACACTTGTGAGAGCAAAATTCTAACTGTTCGAGTTGTCCAAATAAGCTAATGTAGACCTATATTGTTGTCGACGTCACGTTCATTTCATATTCATTCAGCAGAAATGATTTGTGCCTAAGAATTTGTGCATTTTTTTCCGCTAAACCTATTCCTGGCTCACAATTTACAAATAGGTTAAGCATTCACATGTCGAGGCCACATAAACTCTCAAAAACAACACTTTCGTTTCTGTCAAATATATTTGTGGCTCTGCGGTGCCCAAATCTAGTGTGTTTCGCCCTTTTTACGCTAAAGCACTCGCACTATATCTAATCATCACAAGCAGCAATTTTGAAGCTGAAAAGACATTCCTGTGTCAACAGGCAACCACTGCGGAAACTCTAGTAGGATATATTAGTGAATGAGCATTTTACATATTCTTACTTCTGTAGGATATTCGCGCTGGGAAATGTCTGTAATTAAGCCAAATCTTTGCACCTGAGAATGTGTCTGCCAAAAATGCAAAGGATGGCGTTCCCGTTGAAATACTTGCAGGTTCGAACACCTGAGATGAGATGAATTCAGGAACGCTGTCGGATCCGGTGGCATCTTGTAGGTAGTTTGATACCAACCCCTACAAAACATGACGAAAACGCAATTTTGCTGACACTTGACAGGAAAGGAAAGATGTTTAAATGATGAAGCCTAATAAAAGACGCTTTTACTGACATGCCCGTCAACAATGCATTCAATCACGATTGTCCAAGGTTCGAATTTTGCAAGGTACGCTACATTTTGTATGTTTGGAAGAGGTTTTGACGCTTCCATTTAAGTTGTCGGTTCTGATTAACAAACTATTTTGTTTAAGCCTGCTTTGAGAAACGTCAATGAAAAACTGTTGCCGCACATTCGGTACCCCTCCTGTCATATGAACGTTCAACTTCTCTTGAACATTCATCACTACGTATGTATGCCGCACCTCTTGCACAAGGTATTGCTGAAAATTCCACCAAATAGACGCAGGAAACATGCGATTTATATGAAGGCTGTTGACATTTGTGCATTGATATTGAGTGAAGATTGTTTGATTAATGAAAGCCAAATTCAAGCAGCATTAGAGAAGTGGCAAGTGTCAGAGTGTAAGAATAATCCTCACTTTTCATATTGTCACTATTTTAGACTATACGGTCCCCTTCTCGGCTATTCTGTTGGCCTGACAGTGGGATCAAATGTCAACGTGGTACGGAAAATGCCAGGTCTTTTCCCTAATTCCCCAGCGTAAAGGAGTGTTATGTTTGACCTAAACCAAGAAGAAACCACTCAGATAATGGTACCAGATCTCTTGTTGACGCTACAACCAACCTTCCCACGCTAATGCGAGAAACAAAACCAGAGATTTTGCTGAGAACTTTAATCGCATCAGCCAAAGTGTGTGTGATCTGCCAGAATGCCGGCACTTTTGTAAGTCAAGGGTGACCTCGACCTGGTGGATGAAAACGGATTAACACATATGTGGTTGTCAGTAGGATGCCGTGGGTGGCTCACCCATTTATGTGGCGTGGTTATGAGGTCAGTGTAAACAACGACGAAAACCGACGATGAGCCATCGTGGGGTGAATCCTGGATCCACAACTCATCTCCCCCTTGAAAAGCTAATAAGGCCTCTCCTTTGGGTCGACTTGGAGTAGTGTTGGGTTTTTCGTTTCCGTCCATCTTGGGCGTGATGATTGGTCAGCCGCTAATTAATCACTGTCCGGTTTTACTTGCATTGCTTTTGGTGTCGGCAGCTGGAAAATGTCGAAGAACGCATCCCACGAGACGTTGGTCTGACGATTCGGTGTTGTAGGTCCTTTTCTTCATCAGAGCTGGTTGCGAAGCCTTGACCACGTGTCGTGCCCTACCGTCGCGTCAAAAATGACCTATCCATGTCGGCGTTCAATCATCCCTTCGATCCATGGGTCGTGTTTTGGTCGATAGTCTCGAAAGTACACGGCTGTTCAAATCTCAAATGGAGTGGTAGATTTCGTACTTGGAGGCTCCAGGCGGTTGTCTTGAAAGGGAGTTATGGTGGAATTTTTTGTCCGCAATTTGAGACCCATGAGTGCCTCGGATGGCGACTGTCGATTTGGAAGGACCTCGTTTGGTGTTGTACGATACACCAGCAAAAGATTTTGTAGACTTTCGAAGGATGTCGTTCCTTCCATGGTGCATTTTCGCAGGGCTCGCTTCAATGCGTCAGCAAACCGCTCCGCCTGTCCATTTGACTGTGGGTGGTAGGGTGGGGAAAGCATGTGGTTAATTGCACGTTGTCAGCAGAATTCCCTGAATTGTTGAGATGTGAACCGTGAGCCATTGTCCGAGACTATAATTTCCAGGATCACGAAGCAATTAAAAATTTGAGACTAAGCCTGTAATGTCATTGTTGTTGTTAGGGTAGTCATTGGGACGATTTTCGGCCATTTTGAGTAGGCGTCCACCAGCACAAGGTACGAGACTCCGTTGATCGTTCCTGCAAAGTCGATATGGATGTGTAACCAGGGTTTTTGTGGTTAAGGGGTTGAATGAACCTTAAGAGGGTTGTTGTAGGCCTACTGGCATTAGCGGCAACTCCTTACTACGACTGCGATTTGCTAATCCATATTTGGCCGGTAGGCGCAGCTGCGTGCTATAGACTTCATGCGGCCGATGCCGGGATGGCCAGAATGAAATTGATGAAGAACCCGCAGGCATATTGATTTGGGCACCACATTGGGTTCTCCCAATATCAAGCATCCGTCGATGACGCAGAGGGAATCGCGTCTTTGGAACAACTGCTGAAAATCTCTGGTGGGGAAGCGCTTTGGCCGTTTGCCTTGGACGGAACGGATGGCCTTTCGTAGTGTTTTGTCCGAGGCCGTTTCTTGTTTAATGTCGAGAATCGAAACCAACAGCGCCCGAACTGCTTGAGGTATCTGTTGTGCGATACCTTAGAGGACGTAAATGGCGGCGATGACGGAATCTTCCTTGGTAGTGGCTGGTTACTGATAAGCCAAGATCGGGCGTCTGTCTGCTTAAAATCCTCTGTGCGACGGTGCTGGATTTCGAAGTCATAACCCAGTAGAAAAGTACCCACCTTTGCAGGCGGTTTGCGGAGTAAGCTGGGATGCCTGTTTTTTTCAAAATATTGATAGCGGCTTGTGGTCTGTCAGCAGAGTGAGTCGCCAGCCATAAATGAGTTTGTGGAAACGGCGGACAGCGAAAACCAAAGCGAGAGCTTCTTTCTCAATCTGTTCCAAACGCTGTTCTGTCGTTGCTAGCGACCTGGATGCGTGCATTATGGCTTTTTCAGTGCCGTCGGGAAAAATGTGGACAGTGACGGCTCCGATGCGCCTGGCGGAGGCGTCAGCTGGAACAACAATTGGTTGACTTAGATCATAACAAGTCAGCAGCAAGTCCGAACTGAGCATTAATTTGAGTTGACAGAAGGCTGCCTCGCATTTGTTGGACCCACCCTAAGGTACGTCTCTTCCAATAAGTGATTTAATTGTGCTTGAGCAAGGTGCATCGACGGTAGAAAAACCGAGTAATAGCTGACTAGTCCGAAGAAGGAGCGCAGTGAGGGAACATCTTTGGGAGTCGGCATTTGTTGAATAGCGCAGATGTTCTTAGTATCCGGATGCTGGTCGGAGGCATCAAAGATAAAACCCAGATACTTGACCGAAGTCAGAACGAACTCGCATTTGTTTTAGCGAAGTCCGAGTTTGTTGTCTTAAATTCGTTTAAGGACTTCTTCCATCCCCCATATACCATTAACTGCACAACAAGGCTGAAGTCTACTGAAGGACAGAGAGTCAAATGTTTTTTAAGGGCTTGACGAGGTCGTCGTCGTCGCGTGTGTGCTGTACATGATAGCAAGTTCTTTCATACAGGATCGGCTAAACACTGATTCCTGAACGAACACAGCTACGTGGAGTGCATTCACTTAAGCCAATTGAACCATTTTCACTCACGCTTGCTAATTGAACACACTCATGATTGCTGTGTTCGCAAAATTTTGCGCACTTCATTTTTCAAACCATGAAATACGGGGCAAAAACTCATCAATCTCATATAGCCGATTTTGAATGCAGACAATAGTGGAATTAGGAACTGAAAATTTCCAAAAACAAGTTTTGATTTCTGTTTACTCAGTTGTGTCTACAATATCACAACTATCCACAGTAAAGCTCGAAGCTTCGTACCTATCCACCCGTAAATGAATGCATGACTTACTTCCATCAATATTTATCTAAAATGCTAACATGTGTATTTAATATTACAAAACCTAACCAATCCTTTTTTTATGAATTTGCACACACTACGATAACTGACAGGCAGTTTGTTTTGGTGTTGCTAAGCTTAAGAAAATTTAATTTCACAACTTTAAAGTGGTTAGTAGCAGCTAGAACGACCTAATAAATGGGCTGCAATTTGGTTAGAAGTAGATGTGGCTCTTTGGCGGCAATAATCCAATTAACTGGAATACAGGTTAATTGAAGAGGTCACGGGTCATGCCTGCATATATCTACTTAAAAACTCATATAAAAATTTCCTGCTTGTGTATTGTGCTTGGCAATAAATGCGATCTGCAATTAGCTCAGACTAGACTGAGTAAATATACTAACGACGAGTGTTCTCACGATTTACAATTTATCTCGCGACCAAATGCCTTGTTCTGTGTATCTTCTCATTTTCTCGCAGCCTGCGCCTTCGGCAGAGTTCCTACCGATGCAGGTTGGTGGCTGTGAACATGCATTGCATGCTAACACATGGGATTATTACTGTGAAAATGCATATCTTAACTCAATTTACCTTTCCCTAATCCTATACCTGCGTGCATTCTAGAAAATATGAGGGAACGCGAAGCACATGATAACGAGAGTACAAGGATTGTCGACCGTGTAAGGAACAAAATACGCAGGTGCTTGACACGGCGTGGCTTTCGAACAGGCGTTAGGTCTTTTCAAGTTGTGGGCAGACACAATGGAAATTAGGAAGGCTGACTGTTGTCTTATTTCTCATGTCCATCCTCAAATGACTCGCAAAAATATTCTTGCGAGTTGCAAAATAGCCTGCTTCAACTTTTTCTCGTCAATGTAAGTGTGCAATCACTCAAAATTGACCACAAACGTCCTAATTTTGTTAAACTACATTAAGTTAACAATTCATTGTTTGGCCTGCAGAGAGGTTTGCGTGATCGCTGGCAAAGCATTTGAGCAGTTGCTCGTATCTTACAGGCATCCGAACAGCAGACCAGATTATATGGCGCCTGACCGATGCACATTGCCAAATTTGTGCCCCATTTCGACGCTGAAACCAATTCTGATGGCCACCTCGTCATTAGGAACAGCACACCTCACTCCAGAGAGACAGTATCTTTTCCGACCAGCACGGAACACAGAAACTCCAGTGATATTTTTAAGTGGCTCGAAATATTTATTGATTTCTACTGTTAAATTTGACTAGAAAAAAACAGGCCTGAATTGTAATTAAACGTTAGCGGCGTAAGCATGCCTAATTTTATAAGTCAAAGTTATCGAAACATGACGAAAGCGTAAGCCGAGTTACTTCGTTGCGTTTTGTTCGTCGTCTTTAGATTAAAAACGGCTGCATTATTAGAGACAGTAAAGTTGCATAAACGAACTTTTGCTGTGAGCTGGAATTCTAACAAAAAAGATGGCTATAAGGAAATGCGAAAAATGCGCACATCGTGCTAGGGAAAAATTCATGTCGTCTTTGAGTTAAAACAGTGTGTGTTAAGTCCTATAGTGTGAGATTTCCTGTTACACAGTTCATACCGATCCCAACAGAGATTGCGTTTACAAGATAATCCAAGTAATTGTCTGCGGCGTTGTTAATTTTACATCATACCAAGCGTGTAAACCACACTGACATAAAGAATTCCGTTGCCGCAATTCCCTTTTTTAAGATCTGGAGATGTTGCCAACCCTAATTCTTGCAAGTCTCACAGCATGCAGAAAAAGTGCAATTTCTGTTGTTTTGATTCATTTGGAAAATAGGGTGAGTAGTGAATTGTGTGAGCAACTGGTAAGTGATTTGCTCGATGCTTTCCCCATCAAATTTTAACACCAATCAGGGTAAACTTTTATTGTGAAACTTGGTTACTTTGCAAAATTTGTCAATACTGATTATTTGTGCACCGCACTTTGATGCAGTTTGTTAGTTTGTTGGAATGAAGTCATGATTTTTTTTTATTTAGATTGTAGCATTGAACACCCAAACAGTCAAAACCAACGTAAATCACACGCTGTAATTAAGTCAGACTTGGCTTTACAAAGACAGTCCCATTTCACTGTACGTCACAGGTTAATGCCTGGAAAGCCACACTCCCGATTCAAAAAATAGATTCCTAGAAGCAGTACAATCCACCCTATCTGTTCTCTGTTTGCTTAAATATTGTGGACAGTGTGCTTGCCGATGACAACAACATGCATATGCGTCAACTTAACTGAGGAACGCGTTCAGTTACAAATTACACATTGGTAAATTTGTGGTGCTTAAATGCAAACCAACTCATTCGTGATACCATGAGCTTACTTTAACGAGCCTCCTTCTAACGCATTTGTTACAGCATATCGTCTCCGCCTTTGGCAGAGTCGCCGTGAACTCTGGTGCGTGCAGATTAGAGGTGGTGAAAGATGAGGTAAGAAGAGTTATATATAAAAGGAGTCACTTATTGAAATTATGTCCCGTGTACGTCGCTTAGCAGTAAGCATTAACGAAATTCTTCAAAAGGGCTAGAATATCTCTGGCGTTTGTGTAATTCTCATTTACAGGAAAATTAATGACGCCATTCGTGTAGGGCACGCTGTTGCTGATGTAGAAGCGACCGTGGCTTAGTTCACGTGCGTTGAACTGCAGAACAAAGTTGGAAATGCGAATTGGTTCGAGGCGTTTGAATAAGGAGGATGCGTCATTTGCCTGTAACATAAGTTACGGAAGAAGCTTTAGAAATTGCATAACGTTTTGTACACACTACCTTTTTCTACCATAGGCAATACTTGAAATTATTACAAAAATTGTTGTTTTGTGCAGTGTGTGCGAACTTATTAAATAAGCATAACTTCAAAATATCTGCTGCATCTCATGTGAAACTATAAGTTATTTACCGCAAGGCATTCTGTGAGGCTCAATTCAATTCTGTCAGCGCGTAACTCGCATGAATAGGACGGTGGGCTCGTTGAATGTGAGATGATCCAGGCTTGCCAATTAACACTGTCCCCTTCAACTACGTGGAACGACCTGAGTGAAGGGAAGCACATTGGCTCAGAATGGCACTCTTCAATTTCATTTGTTATGCGTCCTGTAATGTTCGCAAGGCCAATATTGGTTTTCCCTTCGACTGCACTCCCAGTGACTACATTAGATTTGGGGAAAAGAAGAGGTCGAAAAAGAATTATGACTAGATTTTATAGCATACATTGGGCAAGATTATAACTTGCACGAACCAGGGTTGACGGCGACTCTGCCAAAGGTGCAGACTAGTAGACAAAGGAGGAAACTCGAGTGAACTAACATTTGATCAACGTTGATTTACAAATCGTAATGAGCATTGTAGGGACAAATATATACTGATTCATGTTCTGTTCATTATAGGCCACGTAGGCTAGCAAGCGCAGCATGTCTCCAATTAGATTCACTTTGCATTTGGCAAGCACCGCTTGAGACGTCTTTGACCTCAGCACTGTACTAATGTCTGCAAAAGTCAGGAAATGCGTTGTTAGGAAGCCAGCTATCCAGAAACCAGAGACAGAGTAAATTTATCAGCGAGAATTTGTCCTAACCAAAGCAGGTGACCAATAACAAGAAGAGGCCCATGAAACCAAACATTAATACTATAAAAAATTCAAATTGAATATCCGGATCGGGTTTGCTGCAACTACTGAGATTGGTAGACGTCAAAGGGAGGCTAATAAAAGCAAGCCTACTGTATCACGATTAAGTTGGTTTGCATTTAAGCACCACAAATTTGCCAATGTGTATTTACTAACTGAATGCGTTGCTCAGCTTAGTTGATGCCTTTGCCTGTTGTTGTCATCGGCTAACACCATACTCACAATAGGTACGCAAATAGAGAACAGACTAATGGGATTTGTGGATACGCAATATCCAGACATGTTATTTCGCATTACTTGGCTCAAGAATTGATGCTCAGAAGCAGTACAGCCTCCCTTTAGACCCACGGGACCACATTCTTAAGGATACCAACAAACTCGTGTTGAATGATGGAAAAACGCAACCTCTCTCTTGTGTCTGGTTCCGGTGCAACCACCGTTCTTGACTGAAGAGCCTGATGAATTCCTCAACCACGTTGTAGTGGTCACTCAGGAATACGACAAATACCAGTTCACATATCTGATAGGAAAACCCTTTTATACCGATCTTTTACAGCAAGATGATATGCTTCCCCTTGGTGTAATTTGCGGAAATAAATTGCCCGTCATTGTTCTTAGAACCTGTTGTTATTCGCGTTGATTCACACTCGCTAATCCAGTCACTCCGGCCTCCGACTCAGGGCCCCCATTTCGCAGCATGTCACAAATCACGCGGATTCTACACTCCTCTCTAATTAGCACGAAAATTTATTCTGGATTATCATCAGACCTAAGTCTTGATGTTATCGCATGTACGAGTCACACGCGCAAATGAAACACATGACACGGCACAACCAACATTACCCTAAATTTCACGGTAAACCCATTTCATTGTTCACAATATTTTGCACCTCTCATGTAAGCTAAAAAGTGAAAAGTATTTTGCAGAGTACCACTAAGATGAACAATTTCGTTATCTAAATTCATGCATGCATTAGCAAACACCATTGAACATATTGGTTTGTGAAGAAATCAGAGTAACTGTGCTCCATGTAAATTTTATTACACGTCCATTTGGTTTAATGTTTTCTTGACCAGGCAATTACTTAAAAAAATTTAAATCAGACAACATGACAAATGCAGAACAGAATTTCAAACGTTGTAATCGAATATAGGTTTACATCAATGCTTAATTCAATAAATGGCCCCACGATATTTTACTCATGCTGACTTCACAATGACAGAACCAAACTTTACAATCAACATCTACGAAATGGTTGCTCGTTGGACAAAATAAAACGAATTGGGTAGGTAGGATCCTTTCTTTGTCTTTATCAAGTCTACTGATTCAATTCCGCAAGTTACTCACTGACAGTGCAGAACTAAGTCTCACTGAATGCCATGCACTGAGTGTAATTAGTTTTCACATAAAAAATGCCTTATGCAAATATTATTTTTTAAGGATTTATGTTAACATACGAACAGCATCTCCACCGGCTTATGTAAGCACATCGTTTTGGCAACACAGGTTGTAGATAACAAAACCAACGGTATAACAGAACACACTTCTCGCACAGGCGTTTTGAAACAATTTGCATAACCAACTTTGTCCTGCTGTTTGACGCAGTCCAACTAAGAAATGGTCACCTTTACATTGCCAAAAGCAGACCCCACACTGACGACGAAAATTATTTAACCCGAGTGAAACCTTTACAAATTCCGACGGCATCTTCTTTTCCATTTCCAGATTTTTCGGTGATGTTTACTGATAAACATGCTGGGATATTTTTCGTCTACGTTTCTAGGTGTTTGCAGTGTGCAGCATGTGGTCTAACGCCGTCATAGTCAATTTTGATCATTTTGAGCACATGTATGTAAATAGGAATCAAGTGATTTAACAAAATATAAACGATGCGTGAAGAACAAGAGGCTTCCGAGGAAGCGGAGGACCACAGAGCTTCAGACAAGGCTGAAAATTGACCCTGATTTCGATATATTTTTATAAGTTAGTTTTGACTGTGCTGACTGTGAATCATAATTAAATGTATACACCACAAACAAATAGGACGATCTGTGTGTGTCATTATAATAGTTTACATACCTATTTTACCAGCAAACTCTACATCTCTCTTTGTAGTGCTCCTCAAAAAAATTGCGAATCCACCTCACCAACTCCTCAGAATTAATTAACACAGAGTTACACACAACGGTAGAGGATATTGCACAAACATAGGCAGCAATTAAATATATTGAACTGTAAACAAGGACGACTGTGTACACCACACCTTGTTGCCGTTGAAATGACTTATTCCATTAACCTTTATCAGTTGCACTTTGGAACCCAATCATTGCGATGTGACCACAAAATCGGGTAATCCGGATAGCGATTAGTTTGCGCAGGGAACAGTGGTGTCGTGAATCCTGTTTATTCAACCCCCTAATCCAGTCGCTCTACCTCCTACACAGGGTTCCCCCTGTCGCAGCATGCCGCCAGCCGCTCGATTCCTCGACTACCCTTCATTAGCCTGAATATTTATCTTGGAGTGTCCCCACACCTAGGTCTCGATGTTAGCGCATGTATGACTCACACATTCGAGCTAGAAATACACACGTGCAAACACCACACACGACACAACGACGCCGACGTGGTTGACCTCTAAAGTAAACGGTTGTGTCCGTCGTCTCCGGACTTTTCCTTCATCTCGGGTATCAGGGAAACGTAATTCGGGCCAGGGTTGATTCCGTGGCCCCGGCGCGGTTCAGGACGACATGCTGGGGCCCACAACAGTGGCATTACTGAAAACCAAAGGTCAAGACGTCAATCGGACATTTGAATGTAGCCAAATTTTGGCCGTGTCAAGATGCTTTTATTGAGTAACGTTAAATTGTAAGCTGACGTCATTTCTTGCATTATATATAGAGGCGGCGCGGCTGGTCATTGATATCCGCAACATCCAAGCCACGTTTTTGCCTGTCTTGGTTCTCGTACACATGTGGTGCTGTCAATGGCCACAAATTGATCCACCAAAGATAATAATGCGAATGCTTGAAAAGAAATATGTGACAATGGGTCGATGCAGTGGGTTAATAACAAAAGGGATTGTGTTAGACTCCAACTTGACTAAGGTGGCAGAACAGCCAGCATGAAACTGACACTATCTATTCAAGGATAACCAGCTTGGCAGAGAGTACATGGCTTGTGCTGTCCTCATCACACGATAGATGACTAAATCCGAAACCTGAGGACCCTGTGTAATGTTCCATGTTTGCAACCTTTGACTGCCAGATTGACTAACAAATGCAATCCACTAAGCCGCCACGTCTTCACTTATCCGCATAAACCTCAGTCACTGTGTCAAGAAGGGAGAGAGGACATTCGTTTTTGCTGATTATCATAACACACGAATTGATGAAAGAATTGGTTGTTCATTGACAGAAATCCCATGATTTGAAAGACCAGTGTCTACTTACGGTCAGAAACCATGTCAAAAAATGGGACATTTAATCAGTGTGCAGTTAATGCAGTCTAAACAGGTCTTTGTGACTACGCGTTTATCTTGCAAAAAGATCTTTTTTTTTCAATGAATCGCATCACGTTTATGCAGTGATCTGTACTTTCGGCACATTTTCTTTCAATTCAGGTTTGTAAATGTAAACTCGTTAAGCTTGCACCCCCTAGCAATTATCATCAAAAATGCGCTCTGGTCTATTAAAAACCCGAATCAGCAACATGGTCAAATACAGAATAGTAACGCTGCCACTCTTACAAGCTTAAAAAGTAAAGACTTTGTGTCTTTCATGGCAAAACGAATGAATGATAAGACATTTGAGAGGGCTGCTGTGGGCCCCAGGATGTGGTTTTGAACCACGCCAGGGCCACGGAATCAACCCTGGCCCGATTACGTTTCTCTGATACCCGCGATGAAGAACAAGATCGAAAAGGACGCCGGCACAAACGTTTACTTCTGATCTCAATCACGTTGTTGTCGTCGTGTCGTGTGTGGGGTTTGTGCGTGTGTATTTATACCTCGGATGTGTGAGTCATGCATGCGCTAACATCGAGACCTGGTTGTGAGAATCATCCAAGATAAATATCCGTGTGAATGAGGTGGGAGTTGAGGATCCGCGCGGCTGGCGACATGCTGCGAAAAGGGGAACCCTGTGTCAGAGGTTGAGCGGCCTGATTAAGGGGTGTGAATAAACACCATTCACAACAGGTCAAAGGAAGAAGTCGCTGAACTGTCCTCAAAGAGGAAACACACAGTCCTTCTATATAACTAATTTCTATTCAATTATCTCGATGTAGTGAATGTAATTTATATTGAGCACAATGTTGAAAAATATGATTTTTTACATACTGCATTAACACGTGCAGCGCTAGGCGACGTCATCTGACTAAGCATTAGCCATATAATCCTTTATTAGATAAGATCGGAGTCCAAAAACTCCCTTTCCAACATACTGCATAGTGTCAAATATATTTAAACAAAACCTTTTAGCTATGTAATGGTGAAAGGCTAAGGTGCAATGTCTTGAAAATAGCAAAAAGAGCATGAAGTGGAACAATTTTGACTGCCTACGCGTGGGATGGTTTTGTTCGTTAAAATAGCGCACAGTTAATAAACTCATCAAACGAGTCTGTCATCTTCATTGATATGTCTTGTACTGCATACACATATGCAAGCTTAGATCCTTTATTTATTATCGGCTTGACACATTTAAATCGACTTCACATAATTCCAAGCCCAAATAAAAAGGCCACGTACATCAAATCCAATGAAGAAAAACCAGTAAAAGTTGATTGGCTGATTGGCTGTATTTCTACGTAGTGTTGTCATGCTTAAAAAGGAGTTGACTCAAAGTTTGTGCAAACATCCGGATACAAAAACTGTTTGAGCAGTGTTTGCCAATGAACATCTCTAAAGGGCTGTTGTGAATCATGTTTATTCAACATCTTAATCCGATCGATTCGCCTCCGATACAAAGCCCCCCTTCTCGCAGCATGGCGACAGCCGCGCAAATCCTCAACTCCCCATCATTCACACGTATATGTATCTTGGATTAACCTCACACCTAGATCTCGATGTTAGCGCGTCTATGACTCACGCATCCGAGGTATAAATACACACGCGCAAACCCGACACGACGACATCAGTCTGGTTGATCTCTGAAGTAAACGGTTGTGTCTTGTCCTCTCCGGTCTTCTTCTTCATCGCGGGCATCAGGCAATCGTAATCAGGCCAGGGTTAATTCAGTGGCCCCGGCGTGGTTCAGTACCACATGCTGTGGCCCACAACAAGGCGCTTTGACAACAAACAACCCATGGCAGTTTGTAGGGTTTTTTTGCATTTTAAATTTATTTAACGATAACTCCTATTTTACTTTAGAAAATTCTGAAAGTACTTACCAGTGGAACCCCCCCCCCCGTAACAAAAAAAACCGGTAAATGTAGCTACTGAGTCTTTATGTAATTTATGGTTGCGTAAAGAAAAAAGGCACTGGCCACGAAGTACTTTGTCTGACTACGGATGGGATGGTTGCATGTGTTGAAAGAGCTCAACGTTAGCAAATGCATTTAACCAGTCTGTCAAGTTTTAATCTATTTTCGACAAAAGTCAGGCTTTCTTACGTAGGGTTTTGCCCCCAATTTTTGTCGACTTTACTACAGGTGGAAAATCAGAAACAATGCAAACCTGTAAAACTGGTGGTTTGCATGTGTACATGATTGCCAAATACGTACAAAACGGATTATACAAGATTCGAACTCAAAAGTGTCATCATTCGTTTTAGCAGTACTCGTCAATGAAATTTTTGAGAAGATTCAACACAATCGCTGAGTTTGGGTGTTTTCTGCTAGTTGGTGGAGACATGACGTCATCGTTGTAAGGTTTGCTGTAATAGATGACAAAACTGTCAGTACTAAATTCGAGTGCCACAAACAGTAGGAGAAATTTAGAAATTGGAATTGGTTCCAAAGACGGAGATGAGTCAAGGGTCTCGCTTGCCTGGAAAATAAATTGCAACCATCACGTTACGTTAAGTGGTGCAGCGCTAATGATTGGCAAAATATTACGGTGCATTCAACTTTGAGAAATGCTAAGATAAGCACTAAGCAAAGAGACGAGTTGGGCTGACTTTGGAAGGTACTTGCTTTTGTGCATTCGGTGAGACTCAGTTCAATAGTGTAAGTGCGTAACTCGCATGATTAAGACGGGGAGTTTTGTGCGCAAGGTAGGATCCAATTCACACTGCCGTTTCCGATGACATGGAATACTTAAGCACAGAAATGCAAACCTGATTGTACAAGCATATTTGAATTTTGTTTGTCACGACGTCAATATCCCTCAGCGGAGTAATGCTCGTCTTTGCTTCAACCACGTTGTGGGCACCTGATTCAAATAGAGAATCTGCGATGATTAAACAAAGCATTGCCACATTATACAATCAGCTACCAAAGACGATGGTGAATGCATTACGAACCCGTATGGTTGACGTCTTTGTCGGAAGAGCAAAGGAGCAGACAGGGTAGAAGACACAATCGAACCGACCGGTGTGAGAATGTAATTATAAAACGTTGGCTGACGTCATAAGTTAATATACCCTTTCAATTCCAATGTGTGTGTGTGTGTGCATTCAAATTCATTTTAAATTGCTACTTCAGTGATCCGCGACCTCAAGGTCGTACCATTGTATCATCGGATAGCTATTGACAATTGCCATTTCCCTGAATGATAAAAGCAGGTCGCTTAGGCTGCCATCAACAGGTCGCTGAGTAGAAAATTACAAATAACACAGGAGGCACAGTTGCTTTACTGGAAGCAGACTCTTAGGCCTGATTTGCTGGAACTGCAACATTTTCGCCTATCTACAACTCTGCTTTGGCAAAAGATCTTTATTGCACACTGCCACCACCAACCTCAGCTTTGTTTTAAACAGGTAGGGTAGCCTGCTTAGAAGTGACAGTTGTCAAAAGGTTTGTGACTGAGTAAAAGGGAAATGAGTGAAGGAGAAAAGGGACATCTGGCCAGATATGGTTTTAGTCAACACAGTATTTGCTACAGCCCCCCTTTATTTGACCTAAAAGTGAAAGACAATAACTAGTAAAAGGCAATTTCTACAAGAATGGTTTGTCCAGCTGCGTTGATGCACTTGTGTGCAAAATATCGATTTTGATCGCAAAATTTACAATAATTTTGCACAGACAAAGTGGATTGGCAAATGGAATCAACCCAGTTACTTATGGCCAGATATTGTATCTTGCTAATAATCAGTGAAGCAAAACGCTAAACTAAATCCTTTACTCTATGATTTCACGTCGATTTAAAAACAGATATGTCAGGTTCAAATGCATTCTAATGCAAGTGAATGCTTTTTATTATTTGTCTGATGCATGTGCAAAAATTCTCTACTCATATTATTTACAAATTTTGTTCTTATTCCAAATTATGCGGTGCTATTTAGTCATAGAAACGCTACTCATCGTCCAAAAAATGGACATTGTGCGTGCCAATGAACAATCTTCCATTTCAATAATTACGGTATGAACGTGTTTTTCTGAGGTCATTAATATAGTTGATACTGGATTCGCCGCGTTAGCACTTGATTGCACTGTCGAGAAAGTGGGACAACAAGAACTGAGTCCCTCGAGCATCATGAGGTCAACCGTCATCGTGCTGCTCTGTGATTCGCCTGCTTTTCTGCCCCGTAAATGGCCTTTTCTAATCGAGCTCTTCACTCACTTTGCTTAATCGTCAACAGTAGCGTTGCACAGGCCCAGATACACAAAAGAGCCTTCTTCTACATGGAATTTTCGTTTACGTTTTGGATGCTCGCAAACGTATTTAAATTTCATCCCCCGCCACAATTATCCACAAGAAGTCCGTTAACTGATTGTTGCTGGCGGGCAAGCAGTGAAACATACCTATCCATAAGTCAAATTTGATTCATTGACACATTGAAATTTCTAAATTGCCTCGACGTGGTGCTTTATACCGCCCAGTGATAAACGCATCGAGACGGAGCCCCTTTTCAATTTGTTTGATGCTTACCAGGTTCCTTTGTAATGAGACTTAGGTGTGGAATAAAACTAATGCATTCCTGTTCTCCTAAGTTGCACAATTCAAGTGGGCTTGTGTGCTTTAGTCTTTGCTACAAATCTGAGTTTATAGGAGACACGCATTTATATATAATGTATTGTTTGCGCATTTGACAATCAAAGTGGCTGCAATCATGATTTTCGTGATCCATTTATTTTACAAATGTGCAAGTATACAGCCCTTTTCGAAAATGAGACATCACTCCTAAGTTGGAGTACCCGTCATAAATTAGTCAAATGTGATTAAGTGCTAAAATTATTTTACCAATGAATGATGATGGGCAACGACGTAAGCCATCATTTAAACTTAAAATACAAGTCATTAGACATTACAATCCACAGCGACATATATCGATATAGGCAAATTTAGCAAAGCATAAATAAAAAACAATGCTCTAGCAATATATATCAATGAAGTGCTTTAAATGGTCTAGAATGACCGCAGAGCTCGTGTAGTTTGCATTCACCGGAAAATGTATCTCATCATCGGTATAGGGTTTGCTGTTGTCGATGGAAAACCAACCACCTCTTTTTTCGAGAACGTCGAACTGCAACACAAAGTTGGAAATGCGGATTGGTGCAAGGTGCCTCAGTGTGTTGTCTCCCTCTTGTGACTGCAACATCATGAAAGAAAAGTCATGAAAAGAGGACGCTATAAGAATCGAGCCTAATAGTGACATTTCACAATGGTACTTTAATCGACAAATTTGCAATAGGAATGTACTTGCCACATAGCATTCGTCGAGGCTCAGTTCAATGTTGTCAGCGCGCATTTCAAACGAATGAAACCGTGGGTTTGATGTGGTAGAATTGACCCTGCCATGCCAATTTGCACTTCTTGACCCAATCACATGGAAGGACCTAAGCGCAAGAAGGCAAACCTCACTGGACAAACATCTTCGTATTTGCCTTGAAACACCCTCAATTAACCTTGACGTGTGGTCATCAACTGCTTCGCTTCTTTCTAAATCTATTTATAGGAAAATATTTAACAAGGTAGAAGATTAAGACCAATGTCGTTAGCATTTACTGAACGAACCTGTGTTGACAGCGACTTCGCCAAAAGTGCTGACAAGTAAAAAGGAGAGCAGGTATGCGTGAAACAACATTTTTGCGACGGTGAAAGCCAAGTCAGAAATGACCTCTTAGATATATATATGCGAATTCAAGCATGACTTATTCCACTCCATATAGCTCTACCGATGCAATGTGTGTGCAATCATGTTGAACCTGCATGTACTGTCTGGTGATCCAGAAATCCTTGACCTTAGCATTGCCCCGCTGATGTCTAAGCGCTATTTCTCCTTCTTGTAACAGCACTGTCAAAGTGCCAAGCCGCGTTTTGTCTCACAAACCAGATATCGTGGGGCATTTTCCCAGGGTTGATCATTTCGCAGAGCTCTCGCTAACTGGCTAGCTCTTGCTACATCTCATAATATTCCCTTATTAATAACCTTAATTGCATCACAACCAAACAGCGTTTTTGCAGTAAAGTGGAATGCCTGTCAATCGTGTTTATCGAAACACCTATTTCTACTTTATTTTTGCAATGAGAAACCGAAGCATGCAATTGTGCACAAGGGATGAATATGGGTTTTAAATAGCTGGGACTCACTAGAATGAGATCGCTGTCAATACATTTGTGAATTACTCCCGCAAGGATCAAATAGCCGAGCAGCGTGACCTGCGTTTGGTTGACTGGGCAACGCCGTGGATACGGGGCAATGTGACGCAACTAAGCGTAAACATTTGGGTTAATGTTGTGCTAACATACGACGATCTCAGAATGAGCACTAGCCATTGCTACGGAACTGGATTAACTATCAACTGAAAAATACCTTGCAACAGGGACGATAGTGTGTACGATTTAATGTTTTTTTTTAAATTCTAAAGAAATTTCTGACAATATTGGTAACACTAAGCAATAAACTCGCAGACCTCGTTAATTTGTAGGTGCCTAAAGTCAGCACAAACATTCTCATAAATGGACTGCGCGTTCGATTGAATGTTCAAGGTGATGTCATTTAGGACAGGACAATTAACTTTAAAAAATTATGCTTCTTGTGAAACCTCCACTATGAATTCATACGTCGAGCGCTAACATTGATGACAGCCACTGGAATAGTAATTTAATGATGAGATTCCACATGTGCAGCGAATCAGGACCTTTCACGTCCTGTGAAGAGGAAATTGACACCTCGACGGCAGGCGTTTGTCCACTTCCACGGGCTCCTCTCGAAACTGGTCTTCTACATGCTTGTTTGAGTAGCTAGTGACCAAACTCAATCCCGTTTTGGCAGGCTCTGGCGTTGTAGGCGCATCAGCACCGACATTTGACCAGAGCATCTTGATCTTTCGAACTGCACTAGTTCCTCATATAACTTGATCTCTGCTGCATGTCGCCATGCAATGCGCGCATTCTACCCACAAATCCCTTCCAGCCGCATAAATTACCTTCGGCTTTAACGGTGAAAATAACAGTGTTAATTGGCAAGGCAGGATCATCTCACATTCATCGAACCCACCGTCTTATTAATGCAAGTTACGCGCCGACAGAATCAAACTGAGCCTCACAGACTGCCTTGCGGTAAGTGAAGTACGAATTCACATGTGATGCAGCAGATATTTCAAAGATGTGTTTATTTCAATAAGGGCGCGCGAATTATATAATTTAACAATTTTCGTTTAAATGTTAAATACTGCTTTTGGTAGACAGAAGCAATGAGTTCAAAACACTATGCAACAACAATATATTCAGATGCTTACAACCAATTCGCATTTCCAACTTCGTTCTGCAGCTTAACGCACGCGAACTAAGCCATGGTCGCTTTTACATCAGCAACAGCAGACCCTTCACTGATAACGCAATACGATTTCCCGTAAATGAAAATTGCACAAACGCCCAAACCATTCTTACGCTTCTGATGAATTTCGTTGTAGTTTACTGCTAAGCGATGCTCTTGAGTCATTACCTTACCTTTTACACTTTCTAACACATGTTTACGTAAATATACTCTTTCTGTGAAAGTCTAGTAGATTGTGCGTTTACTCATTTGTCTTGTTTACGCGCTTACTAATCGCGAACTTGACTGCTAAATACTTTACCTGTTGGTTGTTTCATTCGACACAAGTACCCTGATTAAATTTTTTTCAAAAGACAAGCATCACATCACACGACCTGAATATGTAAGATGCGTCCTTTTGAACACAATTACCACACACTTTCATGTGAGTCGTATTTTGTGGCATAATTAAATTACTATGGTGAACCCAATTAAGTTTGGTAAATATCTGATATACTTGGTGAATTTAAGGGATTATGGCAGATTTGAAGAAAAACCAATTTCAATGTATCTTCCTGCATAATTATGATTTTGAAGAGGAATGTGATTAATGAGAAAATGCTGAGCGTACTACTCATGGAACAGGAAAAAAACATGGCTTATGATATTATCGCTTGAAGTAAGCACAGGATGACCGACTGAGTCTTGCACTAATTTCTTGTACAATAACTCCCCCGAAATCTGAGTGCTCAGAGTTAGATGTGACGAGTGATTGATTTTTAGGCACAATTCACACCCATCTAATTGGAATTACTTGCAATCCATTTTGACAGACACTTGTTACTCGTAGAAGGGTCCGTTATTTTGCCAGTTTGGAGTCATTCGAGTTAACTTTCATAATAGCTGCTGTCGGCAATCAAGAATCCTGGCCTCGGTTATCCATAGTAGAGAAAGGGCATCGTTTGATTAGCGTTATCCAAACGCATCTGCTGCCACCAATCCACAATACCCTAGCCCTACTACGAAAACAATGGTACAGTGGAACAGGCTTTATTGATCAACCACAAACTAACAACCCTCATCGGGCTGCAGATCTTCCTTGCAGGCCATTCAAACGTACAAAGACAGGGGATTGGCTGGGCTCAGAGCGATCTCAGATGTCTGCAAACACACACAACACCATAATATTGGAGAATACCCGAGGCCAACAATGAACAAGACTGGGACAACTAACAAGGTTTAATTGACCAATCACAGGCAAGAACCTTGCGTCAGGCGTCGTCCATCGGAGTCCGCTTAATATATACTGTCTTTGGTGGGCTGCACACCTCGCACACAAATCAAACGCAAAGCGACGACAGACTGGCGTGGTTTAGTATATCTGCGCCTCTATATGTTGCTAAAATGTGTTTGTTACAAGGGCGTCATTTGCGCCTGATTGAAATTGTCGATAAATCTACTAGTTGGATGTTCTGATCGGTGGACAGTAATGTCACCTAATGAATGTCATTATTTCCACCAAATATAAATTCGACAGCGTCAAAGTGTTGTGACGAAACTCGATATGTCAGTATGTGGCAACAGGCTAAGGCCCCAAATGCGCTTTGCACCACTGCAAGTGACAAAAAATATCAAAGAATATGCACGCACCTCCTACGTTTACTGCTGGTCAGTTCTCTCAGCAAAGCTGACGACAACATGGGTTCGTGCAGCTCTGACTTTTGCCTAGCAAACGCTATTGAGTCACACCAAAGTTTTTCATCTGTAAATGATTTTCTTCGTTTTGAAAAAGGCACAGGGAATGCAGCTGACGAGAGCATGACGGGGGTTATAAGGCGTGCAGTGTCTGAGATTCAGCATTGTTTGTCTAAGCAGATTTGCATTGCTCCACTCAAATCGTTTCACATTATTGGAAACAGTAATGTGAATTGGCAAGGCGAAGTCATCTCTTATTCACCTCACACTGGTGTTTATACGTGCGAGTTGAGCAATGACAGCATTGAACTGAATTCACTGAGGTAGGTGCAATTTAGTTTTTACGCAAGTTTTTCAAGTTTTTTTGTATTTGTATGTCATGATTGAAGGCATTGCTCTTGGTAAAGTGCATCAATGAGTAAAATAGAATGTTGAATTCCATAAGCATTTTTATTGATTTGTTACAGGTGAAAGACATAAAATACCTAATCACACGCCTTGAGCCAATTCGCATTTCTAACCTCGTTCTGCGATTTGATGCACGTTATCTTCGCGATGGTTTCTTGTTTATCACAAATACCAGACCCCACGCAAACGCCGTCATGCATTTTCAAGCGCAAGAAAATTACAGCAACGCCGAGAGTATTCTAGGCCTCTTCAAGAATTTCGTTGATAATTAATTCTAATTGAAGACTTTGATACACTAGTTGACAAATCGCATGTCGTCCTTCACAGTTCTATTATTTTGTTCCTTAAAAATGTGCGTTTTGCGCTCTATGTTTCGTTGTTTGTTGTTTACGTGTAATCAATCATAAACGAAGCATTGGTGCAACAACATAGCTATTCGCCAACTACAATCCATTACATTTGGAAGCCAGTCAGCTAACATCGTTTGTGTTTGCCCAGACCTTAGATCTGAAATTATCGGAATAAATAAATTTAATCTTGCCCTCAACAATGCCTGTACATTGAAAATACATGCACAAGTTTCATAGAACTGTGTAAAGTTTCAATCATGTGGCTCTTGACCGTAATTTGTAGGGAGGGTTAATTAGGTGGTAAAGTAAGTACAGGAACTAAATGTGGAGGGAACGAGATCCAAAAGTCGCAATCTCTAGATTACTTGTGTTTGGGCTAAAATTTTGATTTGGTAACACTACAATTTCACCTATCTGATTTGGTGACCAGACAATCTGCGAGACACTCAGGAAGCAACATTTGGCAGCGGATTAATACCAAATCATGACCAATGCCTAGGCTTCATTGCAATACTTACCTCGGCAACAACGATTGGCAATAGTTTAGTATTTACATTAGCCGGTTTAACATCGGCAATAAACCAGTTCTCATATTATTTGAGTTGACCTTGTAAAATAACCTGAGCACTTTCAAACAAACACCAATCGCTAAGCCATACTTCACCGTTTTGATCTTCCTTCAGTACTTGATATCATGTGCACACACGGCTGACAGGTTGTTTGATAACTTAGACTAACTCACCAATGCATTTAAGTCATGGATGCGTGCACATCATTTGAAATCAAACTACATCTGATTTGCAAAAAATTATTTCGTGCTTACAAATGACGTCGCAGTTGCCAATTTAAGATGCATAGTAAAGTAGTTTAAGAAGCAGATTAAAAAAGGAAGTGGGAATACTTTGTTTAACAGAAATTTCATAATTAAGTCCAGGTCTGCACATATATTTTGGAATTTAAAGAAAATCTCAATCACATCAGGGTCACCAATTGTTGAGGGCTCCAGCATGCGGTCCTGAACCACGCCAGGGCCACTGCGTTAACGCTAGCCCGGTTTCTCTTCCCTGCTACCCGC
>UXSR01000225.1:0-54638 GCA_900604375.1 Mesocestoides corti
GTTTTTGTCTTTGCGTTATAGTAAAGTCTAATTTCTGAATGTTGAAGGAGCTATTGTGGAAAGTAGCCTTGGGAAGTGCTCATGTTTGACCAAAACAAATTGGTTCGTCATAATAAGAAGATAATGGTGATTAGGGCTTTTGTACACATTTTGGTTAAACAAATTTCATGTCTTTTGTCATTAGAACTTGCCTAATGCGGGAGCATCATTTTCAAGTGAGTTTCCTTGTATCATGTGTTTGTGGAAGAACTTAAAACCAATAATAGTGCTAACCGATAGAATTTGAATTGGCGATTGCTTGAGTTTGTTAAAATTCTCGCTATTTTGCCCAACCACACAGTTCAAATTCCATTGCTAGTGCAAACTACCATGGGTTGAAAGTAATGCAAAATATTACATAGTTTTAGATTTTCTAAGGTTAATGGTTCGGTTTTGTAAATCCTGACGAAATACAGTTTGTAATATTTAAGGCCTGCCATTTCGACAGCATCTTACAGCATCTTAATTCGACCTAACGTACGTATTTGTGATGTTATGTATGCACGATAGTCATGTTGGTACCAAGTTTCAAATATTAACTTGCATGGTGGAATGTCGTTACGTTTTGTGTGATTCAAATGTTCATTCTAACCAAACTTTGTCATTGATATCCATGTTTCGACTTTTTGCTACGGAATTTTTTTATCACGAAAGGTAAATTCGCTCTGTCACAGGTAACCCCCTACGTTTCAAAGGATCTGGCATGTATCGTAGAGTGCGATATGTAACCTAGCTAGAACAATCCTTGCTAATCCGATTTAGAGTTACATTTTGTGGTTGGCGTCTTTTTGCAAATGCGAAATCTATTTGCATAGCTGTAAAGACGGGCGTGGTTGTTTACTAACTCTCCAAGCAAGATCAGGCGACTGAATTCATGCTAGTTTTGGATTAAGGGTACCAATCAGGTATACGTCGGTAAAAGCGTTGACAAACTGGGTGGCACACACGCAAGTGGGGTAAATTCATTATATGTATGTCGCGAACAAAAAATTGCGACGGATTTTTTTGGGGCTTTTATTTGTTCCTATTTCCTGTTTTACCAGGGTCAAGAGGTGAGTCTAGGCAGTGAACTTGGTATTCTTTGTGCTTAGTCGAATCAATAAATTAAAGTAATATTTGCGAAGCTCCTTTGTATCGTGTGAAACTGTTATGGGTAATTTCAGCTGGCAGCATTTCTCCATTAACACATTTGGTTACCATTTACCTAAGGGATTTTCAGGTGTAGCATTCGCGTCAAAAATTCATGACTGTTATCCTGTTGCAAACGCAGCTCTCTTGGGAATGTCCTGGTTTTGCGTAGTTTCAATTAACCGAAGTCCTGTCTGTCGCACATTTCAGGTCCACTATGCTTCTGCCTATTACGGCTGAAGTTACCCAATCGTATTGTCGCACTTTATAGTCACTAAGACCGGGCAGTAGTGTTAACTTGATGCGCTATCCCGTGAAAATTAAAGTGGCATATCGTTGAGTACTTGAGACGTTCATTTGCTTTCTGGTCTTGCTCTCAGTCGTTTCGGTTTTTTTTACGAGATTTTCCACGCAGGAACGAAGGACAACTTTAGTGCTCTTACTTAATTGGGTATTTTGTTAGCTAGTGCAAGGACAATCGTTTTGACACAATCCATAAATTCATACTGATGGGTCGTTTTCCCTTATGGCTGTGCCGTTTATCAACAACTTTACACAGGCGACCTTTCAACCTTGTAAAACTATGTCAACCTTGGCAAATCTGCCGATTTGTGTGTTTTGCGATTTAGCTAGCTTTACGAAATGCCGGTTCGGTGGCCTCTTGCCCTCACCAGAGTTTGAGGTCATGGTTAAATAACCGCTAGAATGCTTAATCCACACGCAAGTGGTTCATTCGACTTTCTATACTGCTGATATAGGTAACTTGAGCTTTTAGTTTAAATTCCTGGCACACGTACGCACACTAATCATGGGTGGTTCAATTTGACACCGGTTGATCTAGCTGACGCTGCCCTGCGTGTCTAATGCTGCTTTTTAACCGTATTTAGAACGGACCGTGCGGTCGATCTTTTCGCTCCGGTATGTTGCCGAAAGCAAGGCTGTGTTCTCCTCACGTTTCTGTCGGTGTTGGTTTATTCCTCGATTGGTGCTTGTAGGGAATCGGCGTCCATAGCTAGTTGTTAGTCTTCAGAGAACCACTTATGGTATTCTTTTGCTACTTCAAGAGCAACAGTAGTGCATAAATCAAATGCACAGATGGTGTTGTCTTCTGCGTGTGATAACTATCTAATGCACTTCTCGATACTTAGAAGTAGATTGATCTGATCGAGTTCGGCTAGCATGTTATGACGACGAGTGATGGCCTAATCGAGTTCTCCACCACCACGCGCAATTTAATCCCCAATCACATTGTTTACGAAGATCTCGGCCATAATATCGTGAGGGGCTTTTCACCATATCTGCAGAGGTGCACTCAAAATGCACTTTTACACTGCAATGCACAGTTCACTCTCCATTACGCCTCTTTTCCATCTTCCTGATCTTTTGTGCTGGTATTATTCCTTGATAATTTAAAATTCATGACTCGGAGCTTTTTTCCCTAGGTATTCCTTTTTCTGTAAACTTGATATTTGCTACACTTATCTCTGAGTTTACTAGACAAACGAAGAAGAAAGGTATGCTAAGAAATGCAGTTGTGTGTTTAACACAAACTGGTTTTGACAATGATTTTGATTATCAGTGTCTGGCTGATCTTTTTGCTCTATTAAGTCGTGTTAGAAGGGGCGCGTCACCTCACTTAGACTCTGTTCCGCCTTGTAGTCTTACTCAAGGGCTAGAATGGATAGCCTCCCACGCTGGGAAGTAGACCGCAGCCCCCCAGACCTCGATGACTCACTCCTCCCCCGTGCCCTCCGGACTTCGTGATGTGCTGATCGCAGGCCCTGTCACTCCCCGGCTCAGCCGTATCGCTTTCTGTGTACAGTCTGCCGTCCCCCGGCCTGATTCTTGATCCTTTCTCTATCGTCCTGCCTGTTAACTGTGATTGCAATTTGTAAACAGACAAAGGCGATGCCAATAAATTGAACTGTTAATCAGACATTGCGTTGGTCATTGCATTTACGACATTTATTCGAATCAGGGGATTTATAGAGACAGACATGTTTTAAGGTAGGCCGCCCTTCGTATGTCAATTCTGAGGTGAGTGCAACTCGAGACGTTGCATTAGTTGAGTGAGCTGATATCTCAGAGGCGTGGTTCTTCGCGTGATTGCCACTAGTCTGTTGAAATTCTAGAAGGCCTCAGCATAACGTGCTGTAATGGGTCAGATCAGTTGTTTGTTTTGCAACGAATGAGGATTCCGCGGCAAGATTCACGCACAGTCATCCCGTTACTCCGTCCTCTTTGCGCAGCACGCCGTCAGTTCACACCAGAGTAGCGTGTGATAACTAACCTAAGGCTTGGTCACGGCACGTCTGTGACTCGCGCTTTTTCACACGTGATTAAGCTCTGAAATAAACGGTTGTGTCGACGTCCAGCCTCTAAGCGGTCGATTGTTTGTATTCAGTCCATAAAACAGTACCGTATTTCAGGAGAGTAAAGCAAGTTTTGAGGCAATCAAGATCCCTCAATGGTCATCAGACTCATCGCTGATTAGTGCGTGGGCTATTAGCGGGTTAAATTATTTGAGTTCCATGGGCCTGACCTCGCCGATTCACATTAGAAGAACCCATAATTTGCACGACTTTGGTTAGAAAATTTGGTACATGGCACTAAACCTCACTTTGACTCAACGTCAGTCTTATTTTAGTGTTAGTGTCGGTGTTTGGGAATCATATTTGTTAGGTGCGTGCATCATTTGCCTCTTAATATGCGTTTAATAATAGTGAAGGGCATCGTCAATAAAAATTACTGAATATATTTTAACTAAGGTCACGACTTTGACAAATTCGCTGGCTTGTATTAGCACACACACAAAAACCGTTCACAGCGTGCGTCGCACATTTAAGCCCGCTGCAGCGTAGACCTAAGGTGAAAGGATGAGTCATCGAGCAGGTCCCAGCTGATTGCAGAGGTTAAAGGCCATCAGACAAGCTTGCGCGCGCGCGCACGCAAGCGGACGGCCTTATACATTTGCCAACTCTGATCCAACGGCGTTCTGATTGGTCGGCGCTCTACACATACGAGCAAACGTAGACGATCGTCAATTCACCAGTCAGGTTGTTAGAGTCGGCAGCAGGAGCTCGTGGATCGCGGGCCCGATGTACCAACAAGTGAGTAAACCTTTGGTTGCTCTTTTGCTGCTTTCCCTACATCAAACATGTGCCCTTGACTTTGTAATTATACCATTTAACGTATTTCAAAAGTAATCACGACCACGGGTTATGAGAAGTGACTCGGAGTGTCGAAAATTTGTCCACTTTCACTTTTCTTTTTTCAGAGCGCCTAAATACGGCAAAACTATGACATTGCCGCTAGAAACAACCGTATGAGTCAGCGCCAAGGATCGTATAATTTTATTTACGCAAGTGTCTCTCCGGAGGAGTCAGGCCCTCAACTGGAGTGGCTCGACCCTACTAATTCCGAAAATCAAAGCCAATTTAACGTAGATTTAGACGCCGCGGATGAATTCCTTGGAAATTTTAACTCTCAAGGATTTAACCCCATTTTATCCTATCAAAGCAATGCATCAGAGAATCAAACGGATGCAGCCATGTCCTTTTCGAATGGTGTTGTGGACGACCTCCGGCAATTAGACGCTCCATCAACTGGTAAGATAGGTCACTTGCACCATTTTTGCAGAATATCATCTGTAATATGACGTAGCGCCTTTTTGCATTGTAGTTCCTGTAGCTGCTGTGGACGAATTTGCGCAGTCAACACCTATTAAACTTGCCACGTCACAGTGCAGCTCTTATTATACGGTGAATGACTACGCTTCTGCATCCGCGCCATGTCCCGTCCCTGTGATTCAGTTGCAAGCCCCACCCGCACAATTTTACCACTTGCCACCTACCTCATCTGCGCCTACTCAGAGGGAATTTGCAGCGCCACCCGACGCCTTGCCATATGAAGTACACGCCACTCCCCACGACGCAGCATATATCGATGGAAAGTTACCCCATACACCCTACCGCCCCATTTCTAGGTCCTGCCGCAGAATGCGAAATCCTACAATCAATTCACGGAAAGGCCTCTGTGCGATTTGTGGTGACGTCGCGACAGGGGTGCACCACGGCGTCCCAGCCTGTGAAGGTTGTAAGGTACCGCGTTACACATTTACACCAATTCCCTCTTCTTTACCCAATAATGTGACTCGTGTCTATGCAGGGTTTTTTCCGACGTTCCGTTATGCGAAAGACGCCTTATACGTGCCCAAGAAACAAGAGATGTGAAATCACGCCTACGCAGCGCAATAAATGCCAGTATTGCCGCTTCGTGAAATGCACTCAAGCCGGAATGAGAAGTACGGAGTAATGTGTAGCATTATGTTGCCCGATTGTGAGCAATTCACATCTACTTCATTCTTACAGTGAGGTCGCAAGACCTCAACGAGGTGACAGCTTCCTACCCCGAGTTGGTGAACACGTCCAACGTCCCAAGTGAAGTCTATGAGGCGTCCGCCGCCTCACCACGCATCAACCATTCAGTGAAAATTGAGATTCACCCCATCGAACAGACAATCGGACGCCTGAGGCAACTTGTAAACGCTTGCCACAAGAAAGCTCTAGGGGTGCATGGACAGAAAAGGCCAGACGAGCGCAAAATAGTAACACTGGACCCCTTGGTAAGTAAACGGAAGCATATTTGAGCATACTGCTACATGCGAATCGATTTCATTTCAATGTTTTAGACTAAAGCCTTCTATGTTTTCTCTCGTGGGTTTCTATGCCACGCAGAGTTCCATTTTATACGCAATTTTGTCGAGGGATTGGATGAATTCTGTAAGCTACCAGAGTCAGATCAAAACGCCTTAATGCAGCCTGCCCTCCTAGAAATTGCGGTGAGTTACACAAGTACAACCTACCTATTGTCATTAAGCTATAACTTATACCAAACCGGTTTTGGTAGATTTTGCGCCTATGCGAGGGGTTGAGTACCAGCTCAAAGCCCACGGATAGCGTACTTGTAACCAAGTGGTCCGCGAAGATAGACGACGCCGGCCTCTACAACATTGGCTTCGCTGACTCAAGGGCATTTGTTGATCGCCTTTTTAATCTTGCAAAGAAGGTACAAAGCTTAGCACCCAACTTGGATGAAATTGGGCTAATGATGGCGATCATCCTTTTCACCCCTGACCGCGCTGGGCTTGTGGACCCATTACCAATACGTTGGACACAAGAATCGTGGGCAGAAATACTGAGGATGTACTGTGAAACTATAACACACTCACAGTCCCGCTACGCCAAACTACTACGACTGCTCCCGACAATCCACGAACTCAGCGAGAGGGCAAAGAAAAATATGAACATTCGGTGGGCCAACATGGATCTCAAGCGAGTCGGATACATAAATCCGTTTATCGGATGCATCAATTCATTTACCAATTTACTATACACCTCGTAGATATCCCAACATGTTTCCGATTACCTCCCGGTGCGAGGACTTGCCCTTAAACTAACAGCTCCATTAAATTTACCATTGCCTTATTAACGATACCCTGTAGTGATTCAATGTGCTATGCTGCTCTGTATTGTGTAATCTACACTTAAAATAAATTGCGCCTAAATTATGACTGCTTTCTTGCGTGTACAACAAAACATTGAACCGGGATTGTACTCAAGACACGCATTTCAAGCAATACAAAAGCTTGGAGTAATGTACACTAGAGCAGACGCCAAAAGGGTGAAGAAACAGTTGTATTGACTTAACAAATGTACAGCGATAAAATTTAGGATTATTATATCAAAAGTTTTTCAATGCTCATTTGAATGTTGCTGACGAGCGGTTTCAATTGAGAGCCCTCACTGTCGGTTACAACTGCCGCAATGACAGGTCTCGAGACGCCACAGGCACGTCCTAGTGCTAAAAAAAATAATGGAATAAAATGCCGAAAAGATGAAAACGCGCAAACAACAAAACTAACCCTGTTGTGAGGGTATGAAAATGTACGGGACATTCTTGTCTTCACATACGAGAGGAAGATGTAGTACAATTTCAATAGGATTCGTGTCTGCAGCCATCACAACGAATTCTGCCTTTCCACGATTTAGGGCTTTTGTGGTTTCATTAGCGCCCTTCTTCAGTTGTTTATAAGATGCTGCCTGTTTAAGCAGCTCAATTATTTTCCCTGTTAAATCTGGACTGGCCAACGGGTATGCCTTCGGATTGACTTCTTCAGCCTAAAGTTGTTTAAAATACCAGTTAAAACAAATGCCTAAAACAAACGTCAAAGTATTTTTGAGTGGGAAATACCAAATAAATAACCGAATCGGATCAGCTGTCAGCCTCGGAGAACTCGGAGGGTGGTAAAATGAACCATTCAACCTAACGCTAGTAACGCGACAATTCATCAAGCAGGGAACGGTATTATGGGAAGTTGATAACGAGTATGCCACCGCCCACCACAAAAACCGAATATTCTATAGAACATTGCACGTGAATAGGGGTTGCCTACACGATAAACCAGGAAAGATAAGTGTGGTTTATAAAAGGCGGTTGTAGGTACAATATGATTCTATTAGACTTTTTAATTTAGCAAAGGGCTTTCACTAGTTTGCGAAAGCTAAACCTAAAAGTATATTCACGAAGCAACCCCAAGTACCAAAATGAACACAACCCACCATCACGCACAAATCTGAAAATACCGCTATGCTAATTGGGACAAGTAAAGACCAAAATGATGCATCTTTTTCTAATCTAAGCATCAGTTAAAAATATAAAATTGTAAATTCGTGTTATTTTTTAAATTTAGAATTGATATTTTGTCGAATTTTACTTATCGTTAAGGTCGATAAAACTTGGCTAATCAATGGCATGACCATGAAAAATAGGAACTTATACTTGATATCTTAATAAGTTCGGCAGCTTGAAGAAAATGACATAATTAGGGTTTTCTTTTAACTGGTAAAATAAATGCCTTAAGTAAGAGGTTACCTGTCCAAAAACACTTATTACATTTAAGTTCAAAAACCACTTTTCGAGCTACCAGGAAATAACTACGCTACGGTAGCACCAAAGAAGACCATTACAAACACTAAAACACCCTAAAAATCATTTTTTTCTGATTTAGCTAATTGAGCTGATGGTTTTGCAAAGTGGTTGTGATAAGTCTAGAATAACAGTGATCCATTCAGCTTGTTCCAGTTCATGGTAATTATGATATCTCAATAGCGATTTTTGAAAATTTCTTTACCAAAGCAGTTTCCAATTATTTATCAATAAACATCTTTCACTGGTAACTTAATTCGTTAAATATCCAACATTTTACTGCTATTAGGGTTGTCTCGAGTATAAATGTCGACTTTTAGTCTTCTGAAATTTAAAATCTTTTTTCCTATTCGAACTCCTTAAATTGTTTATTTCGGCTGAAGGATTTCGCATATTTGCGTGAGTAGTTTTCTTGGCAAAACCTTACAAACCAGATCCACACTTATTTTTGCAAAATAGGTTTTGCGACCTTAGAATTGAAAATCTACTGTCGTATTCAACGAATAAGCTTAATTCTTTTAAACTACAGCGTAAATTTTGAAGGATTTTCCCTTAACGAAATCAAAAGTGTAACAAAATCGCCTACCGAAATCCAAAACATGTGTTATGGGACAAATTTGTGCATTTTAGCATTGATCAATTATAATGGTTCATTTTTCCGAATGTTATGAGGGGCAAATTTATACAATTGCTGGCTTCCTGGTGCAGTTCCTCCCAAGTTTATAAAATCGTTTTATATGGTTGATGACGTAGTGGTTTGTGGAAATTGCTTTGATCCTGGAAGTAAGACTACGTATAGGGCACTTTGAACGCCCTGAACCTTCCACATGACTGGAAAACTGAAATACATTTCATATCGTTAAAGAAAAAAGTATTGATATGTAGGATGGATGAAGAATGAGGCAACTGCTAATTCCCTCAGTCGTGCGACACCCTGAACATTTAGCGCATAGGAAGTTTTCTGTGGGCATGCTGTAAGCTCATGAATCCGAACACTTGACATTTTATCCTTTTAATAAATTTGTGTATTTTAGGGAAATGCATGTATAGTCTCAAAAAAAATGAATTATGATAAACCGAAGTTTAGATTCATTGCGATTTCTGTCACGAACCTGCGAAAAGACCAGCAAACAGTAATCTGCGTAATATATGAATTGAGTCAACATTTGCTCAAAATGATGAAGTTAAACTGCAGTCTGATCCGTGTTCCCAAGAAATCAGTTTTTTAGCATCTTCTGTGGTAACGGCTCCAAATTTGTACCTGAAAAATCCCTCGAAGTTTGGTTCTGATATTAGAAACAAACACAATATTTTCATATTTATTGTGGGCTATTTCACTTTGTGATAGATGAATTGCGTTCTCCGTCAGATATGCGCTTAATAAGAAGGATTCTGTAATAGGTAGGCAATCGCCTCCTCATTGAATTAATGCCAATTCAGCAATTACTTTAGCCGGTAAGCGCATGAACTAATACATATTTCGATTTCTAAAAGATCAAATTTCACTGGATCGTAGACAAGTTCCGATTGCTAAGAATTTCATTGTTATAAAGATGTACACTTAGAAAACCATGGAATCACTTGTTGAAGACCTTAGAATGCTCACGGTGAACGTGAAATTATTGTCTTATTTGGAACATTTGGAAATCCCATGGAACCGGGACAAACAATATTCAAATATCAACAAGTTTTATAATGCTAGTGTTGATATTGGTGCCAAGCCAAGTGGGAGCAATGCCACCAGGGCAAAATGAAGAAAAAGAAAACTGACTGCCTGCTGCGTCTGTGAGATGGTCGTTGTTTATCGTGTCTTGCTGTCAGTATCCATAAGAATGTTACCTGCGACTGACGAGTAAATTATTCAACAAACGTAACTCCATCAGAATATGATTAAATTAAATTCAGTAGTCAACACCAGTCTCGTGTGCTCAAACATGGCAGAAACGTTTTCAAAATATGCTAAGATTGTCATTCGTGGACAAGACCATAGCCAACACGAGAACATCAGTCGTCATCAGTAAAAGCCAGAGATATTGCCTTAAAAGTGCAGCATAAATTTTAGCGCGCACATTTTCTTGAATTTAACTGACATCTGCCTTGTACAAATTTCCCTAAGCCCAAAAGTTAGATGCTATAATTCAATACCCACTGGTATTGGTTATCTGAGTACATCTATGGACTGATGGATTCAGAATTGTAGGGCTATTTTTAACCTGCGAAATTCCATGCTACCGAAGAATATCGCCTGCTTTTATTGACAAGGACTGAAATTCCTGTTGTTGAGGTATTTTCAAGACTTACGTTCCCTTACACCAACAACATCCACTAACTTAATTACTTGAAGTGGCACTTGAAAACCAACAAAATTATACGCAAACAACAATCGCTAACGAACTACACGTAAGGATGGTGAAAATTGCCTTTCCCTGATATAACGAGGGGAATACAAATAGCGCGTGTAACATTCAAAAAACTACAAATAGGGTACATAGTAGTACTAGCACCGCTGCATGCAAAAGGTTAATGGACTAGGGGTAATCGAACTAAGCACCTAAAATCAACCAAATAGTCAGACCAAAGTAACTCTGAACAAATAAGATGCCAATGCCCCAGCGGAATCATAAAGCCATTCCGATGTTTGCCTAGCTCTTGAGTCAAAGCACATGATATTATCGCGTGTCAAACAAGCCAATTTAGACAATACCTCATAATTTAAGAGGAAGGGCAAATTAATTAGGCCCTTTCGTTATTGCAAAATAAGTCTAATTTTCAGATCGCACTGTCAAGGGTACACATGCGATAATTCGCTTTATTTGGAGATCTGAAAAGATACCTAGAAGAGGCTAGTATTCGAATCACTGACAGAAGGCAGTGTTAATTGCCTGATGCATTACCTTGTGTACATCACAGCCTTTAGTAGATAAAGGTTCTTGAAGTGAAGCATTAGAGGATTCACTTTAAGTAAGCAGTGAAATTGCCTCAGAAAGTTTAATAAATCCTGGAGACTTTGTTTACGAGCGGAAAAAATAATATACAGATCTGAATTTTTGCTGTTGGACACGCGCCACCAATACAGGATGAGGGGATCCGCTGAAACTCGAACGGCTTGTAACAATTTGTTTTTTCCTTGCGTGGGAAGACCACTTCTTGCAAGTAATGGATTTAATACCCTTGGCAGGGAAACAAAATGCTTATTATAATAGTCAGCCCCTAAATAACAATCATGCAAGGACTGATCTGAATTAAGACGACAATTTACACTTAAAACTCACGTGTTTGCAAGTAATTTGAAAAAAACGGTACAGTTAGCATCGCACACTTTGCGTTGATAATTAAAGTCATATTACAAGGCTGCAAAATAGAGAAGTAATCAAAAAACCACGGTGAAATCGTTTATTGGCGCTTTTATTGAGTGGTAAGGAAAAGACGTGAGCTCACGCCTAATCAACGGAACCAATTAAAAACGTTTATGATCCTTCAATAAAAGTGGCTACAGAGCATGCACGAAAGCAGCCTTTAACAGTTCCTCGACTTTACTTTATTAAGGTGATCTGCGACACATTAAAAATTAAGGCAGACGCGCAAACGGTTCAACAGCATTTCGTGGTTGCCCGACCCGCATAGTTCAGGGAGGCCTTGGGAGCAACCGAAAGAGGTTGATGAACTCATACCCAATTTCAACAGCTTAATGATAAAAGTACTTTTGTTATTTCAGTGAAACGACTATTTAAGGGTGCCAAAATCGCAATCTAGTACTGTTGCACTGGGCTTTAGTCGCAGTTACTAATCGCCACGCAAATGCCTTACCTCAAAGCCAAAAATGTTTTATTCATAGCCATAATTTAACCGTTGTGTTGGCAATTGTAATGAGCATAATACATTAATATCTTTTTTGGCTTGCGATACAAAATCCACCTTAAAATGTGAGGAATTCGAATGCACTCTACACGCATTCTGCCTTGACATTCGAGTTACCAATCTTGAAATCAAAACTGCTGTTAGATACCATTAGCCAATAAGAATTTGAGTCAGCATTTACTCCCTAACAGAACCTGCGTTTAAATAAAAGTGCTACAACTATTGCCAGATTCTCTTAAAATTCGGCTAGGCCTGCCGCTTTCCTTTGAATTTACTGAACAAAAAGTGTCTAAATGAGTGCTTGTTCTTGATTGGCTAACTGAATACATATTTTAGGTAAGACAATTTGTAGAGCCACGGAGGACCAGTGGTGACTGCTTTTTGACTGTTAAGTCAGAACATTTTAAACGAATTTCGTGCTTGCGGCATTGCTCGTGTATGAGTTTTTAGGTTAGCAAGTGCAAACTGCTGCAGTGAATATTTAACAAACGTGTAAATCCCTTTCGAACGTATACAACTACAGCAGCAATTTTTCTTTCTTTACCTCACCATATCAGGTCTAAGTTTTGTCCCCGTTGAAAATTAACTTAACCTGCTTCCTAGAAATGAATTGTTAAACGAAAGTTTTTTTCTAGAAATAGAGATTTGCTATGGCCATTATTGCGATTTTTTCTGTTTACCAAGGCTGCAATAAATCCTGGCTGTTAACCAGTCACCGAATTTTACCAGTGACAGGTTATATTTTTCTACAAAATTCTTTATAAATGGTCACAGTCACGGATCCACTAGGACTTGCCAAACATGGTTAAACATGTAGGCAAAATGTTGGATGCGAAACTGTGCCAGTATCTTTCTAGCTGTTGCATTCGCAAATCTTCGCCGGGCTTTCTATACCACGAGACTGTGAGGGTGTGGCTGGAACTCTGCGATCTCGACTTATTTCAAAATCACGTGCAAATAATGTGCATTATCAACAACTTTTCCGGTTGACATTTACACCGCTACTTACTGATTATGGACGGTTTTTGTCAAAGACATCATAGAACATTTCAAGTCTTCATATTACAATCGCTGCAAAAAAAAACGCTTTTCACTTGCAATCCAGCTTCTGTCATCTGATTTTGTTTTAAATTAACCTCGTTTACTTAAGACAACTGAAATTTAAATTAGTCTCGCAGAGACAGTTAAAAATGAAAAAAATGACTGCGAAAGTACAGGAGAAACTAATTGAAATGTTTATTCACCTTTTCGCAGATATTATCCACAATCCAATGGCGTTTTAACATAATTGCTTCAATTTGTCGAGTGTTTTGTGAGGCCAGCACAAAAACAATCACTGAGTTAGAATAGCTGTCACCAATTCAATGCAACCACCAGAACGAACAAATGGTAGATGCCTGAATTATCTCATCTCTGTGATCAAGAAATCTAGTCTTGAATGGAAATATGACAATGTTCTTCCTTAAGGTCTCACATCTCACGCATTGTTCGCATGCAATGAGTCGAATTAATCGCAAATGCTTAATTTATTTGGGGTGATTACCCTGAATTTTGTGTTTATTATTTGCGAGAAGATTTCGCAAACTCATTTATTTTCATGTAACCAAGTGAATTTAAGTTCAATAATGAGTTAATGGGACTGTATTTTCTGAACAAAGCAGGTTAAAATTCCTTCTACTGAAATATAATGCTTTTGAAAATAAGTAGAGCTAAAATTGAAGCATTTACAAGTGTTGGGGATCCACGATTCCCCAAGATTGGTTTCTAATTCTATTTACATTAATTTATTAACATTTATTTTGTTACGCTTTTATCAAGTCAAGGTCAACCTTGACTTGAATGACTTTCGATTTCACTTCTTCGCTGCACGTGGCTGACGTAAATAAAGCTCTCTACTCGAGCTCTGGTCCTGTTCTTGTATTAGCCTGGGAAGGTGGGTTCTTGCTTTCAGCAAGGGATCTGGTACCGTTATTTGAGTGGTATTCTCTATTGTTACCGACAAACGTACCAACAAGAGAGCGAAGGACTGAGTCACAAAAATAATGATAGGCTAGGGAATAACCATAGCACAAGTAGTCAGCTTAACACTAGCTGTGAAGTTCACGAGGGATTATATGTCTCAAAACTCTAAATCTCTTGATATACATAACTTAGGGATAGCTTAGTCTAGTACAGGTTGGGATCGTGGTTCAGCAAAGTGGATCACCCTATACCCACGCCGGTCTCTGATACGAGCAGATTTTTTTTAACATCTGGTGATCACGGGTTGTAAATTATGCACCAATCCGTACTTTATGTTCCGTTTATACGCAGCCGTTATCATGACGTGCACGTATGAACGGCTGCTGAGTTTTCCACGTGGCTCCGTTTCGTTGATTTTATTTGCCACATTATAAAATTATTCGTGGTAGGATCGTTTTTTTAACCTCTGCAGGATAAATTAACACCACGCACACAACCATGCGAAAGGGGCATCTCTTGTGTTAACTCACGCCTCTCTAGAACATCATGTTTAAATTCTTAAAGATTAGACTTAGGAGGCATTTAAAACAAGAACTGGTTGTCCCCCGTTGTTTATTTTTCGATACGAGCCTACTCCTTTTTTATCTGGGTTTTTAGTGCTATTTCAGACCACAAGAATGCAATAACTTCGATGGCAAGCCACCTACCACAAACCTAACCTAAAATGTAGCTGCGAGTTCAAGCATTATAAGAATATGTACAAAACCAATGATTTTTCTGTTTCGTGGTTAAATTCATCGCAATTTGAGGCTGCTGGGCTTAGAACCAACATTGAGTTCTCAGAAAAGTGTGAAAGAAGAACAGGAAACACGAAAAGAGGGTTGAGTTTCTTTTGCCGCCAGACCCAAGTCACACCTGCCTATCATGCAGTCAAAAGGAGAAATTTATCGATTATTGTGGCCAGATTAGCCCTGTAAGTGTGAACGTACGGCCTCGCCACAAAGCTAGGTAATAATTCATAATTTTCTGTTGTCTTCCCGTCGTGGTGAAAATGCTTCAATTATGGAAAAATGTCCTACGTTTTAGTTTATAATTAAGGTTTATATTAAGCCTACACCCTTGTTAGATATTTTGACCTGCACAGTATCAATCTTGCAGCGGCTTCAACAATGCCTTGGTCTACACCCTTCAGTTGGTTTAATGGTATGTTTTACGGAAACAAAACGCTTCATTAGCAACGCTAATAGCGAATTTTTTTTAAAAATCAATCTTTTTGGTCCAAAAAATACATTACAACGTCTTGTTGGTTCATGCTAATACGAAAAAACTAGGCTCAGAGGAATGAAAACAACGCCTGAGGTCATAAATTATTCAAGATGGTACGTAAAATTCCCTTCAATCAGTGAACTCTAAAAACTGGGTTGGTGTAACAAGCATATTTTCTTAATTTTCGCCTACAAGGACTCAAACTTAACAATGCTCTCAACACTGTTATTTCTTGCTAGATACAAATTGCGGATTTATATTGCTTGGGCATAACTTCAAGCAGTGTACCAATTTAAAGAAGAGCTATTTTGGGGGCGCGAAGAAGTCAGCGGAAAGTTTTGAGCAGCAACGAATCGAAAAAAGTGATAAATATCCCTGTAACATGACAGCTGTTTAAAGAGAGGCATATAAAACTACATCGTACGTAAAATAACAAGTGAACAAAAGTGGGCAAGCAAATGTTATGAAGAGTTGTCTTAAATTTGGCAAATCGTGCTGATGCACGATCGTCACCTGTCGCCGTGGTTACTCAAACCCATCCCTTGACTCCCTCCGGGTCAATCAACTTTAGTGCTATGTCCACCCTGATGAAATCCGATATCTGTTATTGGCTATTCCTGCTGATCACGCTTATGATCACGCACGAACAAACGAGATTCAGGACTAAATAAACGCCTGGGACACAACCGCCCTTGGTCTCCTTATCCTCCTCTGTCAGATGCTGTGAATAATAATTTGTTGATACAGTATACGTCGCGAATGCGCCAACCTGATGACCTACTCACTTCATGATGTCAGTATTTGTCAAGGTTTAAATTCTGCGTAATTTTTTTAAAGAAATAAAAGGAATCATGCCATACCACAAGCAGATTTAATTGTCAGTGACCTATCTTTTTGTAAAAGAGTAAATAAAGAAGCAAACAGGCACAAACACACATCATTGAGCTGCACATTAATTCAATACCAAGCGTATGAAGCAAGGACGGCGTTTAAACGCTGAATAAAGACCGATTATAAAACCGACTAAAGACTTTGCTTAAATACAAAGGTTATGTTTGTCTGAAAACCTCATTTTACCAAACTGTTCAGCAAAATACAATAAAAATACAAAACCATGCTGCATACATTGCGTGTTTGTGGGGCCAGAGTTGCCAAAATGTGCATTTATGGTTGTTATTCTGCTGCAAAACGTATCAAGTATAAATGCATGATATGCGGAAACGTGTTGTGGTCTGCGTGAAGGTTAAATCGAATGTGCGCCAGCCAAAATGCGTTCCAAGATATGTGTGCGAACAAGGCAATGATTCCTGTCTAAGTAGGTACCAAGGAACAGTGCCACGGAGTCCGTGTTTGTGCTTCAAGGACCACTGTCTGTTTTCGCAGTAAGTTGCCTCACAGAAACAGCCATTTGCCAAGGTAATTTAAAAAAAATATCCGAGTAAATCAGTGGCATATTTGCTGTTTGGTTTCATTGGATTGGTACATGTGTCGTACAGACGTACAGACGCTTAAACCAAGAAAATTCTAATTCAGTAATACACAATCATGACTGATGGTTTAATCGCAAACCACGTTCAGTGTTTCGAATAAATCGATAGTCCTGCCACGTGAGCCAGGAATGACTGCGAACAATGCCAGCACGCGGTTGCCGGCGAATACGTTCCGCGGTTTCAATGCATCAGAAAGTTACTCAAGCACCTGGATCAACCTCTTCCGTTTGACCCTAAAGGGAAATGATCGAATCAGTTTTATTTGCTTGTGTGCTGTAATCGCTTTCCTTGGAGTAATCACGAACATTTGCATTATTTCCGCAAATGTATTATATCGCATGAGGTATAATCGCGAAAACGCCTTTTATGGTGGGTACACTAGAACAATGTCTGGACTAATGAGAACCTCCATGATCAGTGTTAGTTCATTTAAATCGAATGCCACGACTGAAAACCGTCATAGCTATTTTCAGGCGCTCTCTGGACAAGCCAGGTTTCGTTACAGTCATGTTATTCTTGCTGTGGCTATCTTCAGCTTCTTATCGTGCCTCGTTTTTATACCGCTTGCAGCAATAAACGTGAGCGGAGGTATGTTTAGTGTTGACGTGGATAACGCGATTGTTTTCACTTGTGTTGCTTGGAGCGTCTTCCAGGTCCTCCTCTTGGCACTTTTCTTTTTTATAAATACGACAATCCAGTTCCTCAGTGTCATCTTCCCCCTCACCTTCAAGCTTCGACGGTCTCCTTTGATGGGGGCGTTTTTTGTGATCGTTGTACTGTCTACCGTTCATACCGCTCTTACACTTGACGTCATTGTGAAGGACCTATGCCAGCTCGTCTTTGTCATCTCTGCTGGCAGGAAACACGAAGAATTGGAACAGAATTTAGCTAAAATGCAAATCGTGCTGGCCATTCCACTTGGCGTGTTTGTTCTTACGTGGATTTTGACCATTTTTATGTACGCAGCTGTGCTGAAACAGATTCACTCTGCAAGCGCCTCACTCTTCAAGCTGCAAGTGAGCTCCGAGAAACCGCTAGATCAACTACGAAACAGGCTTCTCTTTCAGTCACGTAAATGGCACACTTTAATCAAAAAAAACCTCCACAAAAGCTTGATCCTTGGTGCTGGAACCTTCGCCTACTACTTACTTGAGACGCCGTCTTTTTTAGTGATTTATAAAATCGTGAAACCAAACTATTGGGCACTTCTCGCCCACATTTCTGTTCACGCCGTCACGCCAATTTTGCACATCTCACTGAGTAAAAGCTTCCGAAGAGCCTTCGTCGGAGTGATAAGAAATCAAAGGCTAAGTTTCATTTTCCCAATGACTCCACGAGGATCTATCTCGGTTATCGACGAGGACACCCACTAGGGGTCCACACTGACACTGGCAAATCAATGGATTATTTTCTTGGACTTAAAATCTGTGCAAAGGCTTTCCATTCGTCAACCATTTCTAAAGTCTAACTGCTGATTTGACAGGAAATTTGTGCAATTTTTTTAATTGCCTACTTAATACCTCTTTAAAATTGGCATATTTGTAGAAATCGAGTCAAGAAGTCGAGCTAAGTGAGTGATTACCTTTTAAAAAGGTCGGCTATCTTACACCATACACCTTTTAACTGCTGCTTAAAACGTGAATAAATTAGAACGCCACTTAAGTAGTATTTAAGAAAAAGTGTTCATTTTTTAAATTAAAAGACTTAATGGTAAGGTGTACACCTCTTCTCGAAGTCGCGTCTGTCGGAATTACCAGGGAGCAACACAACTGACATCTCACCGCTTAAAACAATTGCTGATAATAGGTAATGGCCGAAGATCGTGCCCAATTTTTCGATAAATGACAAAGGCATGTATTTTTAATAGAGCTGTGCCCAAGTTATCAAAGCGTTTAACACAACTTCGTTTAAACTAGGTTATTTGCAGACTGAAAGTTTAAAATAAAAAAAATAAAAATTGAATTTAACGCTTTTAATGCTTTTAGTTATAAAAGGTGCAACGGTAAAAGCTACAGAAAAGAATGTTCACTGGGTATAAATTGACTTTTAGGAAATTTACTGATTGGTTTGGTCGTATTTAAAAAGGCTGCTTCAATCCTAATGACAAATTGCACGGCCCAGGTGAAGTTTAAAGTAATGCGATTTGCATCAAGGAAATGTAGTGCTGTCATTTTTCTTCAAATTCTTATCAGTTTTTAGTCT
This sequence comes from Mesocestoides corti, assembly GCA_900604375.1. Taxonomy (NCBI): domain Eukaryota; kingdom Metazoa; phylum Platyhelminthes; class Cestoda; order Cyclophyllidea; family Mesocestoididae; genus Mesocestoides; species Mesocestoides corti. The sequence continues at coordinate 18,933 of UXSR01000225.1, forward strand.
AATTTTTTTGGATTGGTGTGTGTACCGATTGAGGTTACTTATTCGGATCAATTTTGAATGACTGCGTCAAATGTTTTTCAATACAGAGGATCCCGATCACAGCCTGATTGTCTAGTCACTAACATTCGATGTCACACTGTTAGGCAGCTGCTACACGACGTAATTATACCTAATGTGCTTTAGCAGCAGTGAGGCACCTTAAATTAGTTGAGTGCTGCTGATGCAGTAAGAAGATTCTTCTGTACCGTAAAAATCGCGAATATTACTTACAATTTTGACCTACCCTGTAAATGCGATTTATTTTAAGGATCACAACCTACCTGTGAACAGATTCCAGTTTTTGAACGCCAAAGAGGAAATTGGCGCAATCAACTATGACACCGCTATTCACGGTCCCGAAATTACTAAAATGACCCCCGTTAATACACATTTTAACACGTTTTTTTAAATGCAAATGATAGCACTGACTTCTAAATTTATTGCTTAGAAGTCCTCAAGTAGTTTTCTTGATACCGTTCTAGTTCAAGCGGTAGCAAGAGCTTGACTAACTTAGTTTTAGTTGATGGCAAGGAGAGATCGGTGACGCTTGTCGTCATAACAACGGGATGCAGTATGTGTACTTGCTTGTTGTCGTTTTAAGCTAACTAGAACTTAATTTTCAGCCACCTTAGTGTAAACCAACGCTCCAAAGAAACTGGATTCTTTTTGAACTAGTAATTTTGTTCATTTTGTTCAAGACCCCACAACGTTGGAACATTAAAATATGCAATTTTATGTTCAGAAAACGACAGATTTAATGAAGTTAGTCAATGGATGCAAATCAAAAAGCGTTCCATTTTATTAGAAAATTAATGAAATAGACTGCCTAAATCACCTGATGCTTAAATTGTGATTTCCGTTTGCATCTGATATTGTTATTGCTTTGACAAGGGCTCTTTTGCCTTCCTAAAACCATGTAACGTTTTGCTCTAATCCCACGTAAAAATCAGAAAACAAATCAAAAACTGAAGATTTAATAAAATGAGGCAGACTAGGTCAGTTAATTGTAGCACACCGTAGACTAAGCGAGTGCAAATTTATAAACTTTCGACAAATCACTTTGTTGTAGTCAAGCGGTCATGCAAATTCAAAGGTTGCTAAATTTTTATGATGCAGACAGCCATTAAGTAGAGCAAGCTAATGACGTCTAAGTTATGAAAAAATAGCCTGAACACTGAGGACAATGTTGACACGATAAAATCACATTGTAACATGTGTCTTCTGAGCGTTCAGACATTTTATCACCTATTTAGTTCAACAATATGTGTATGGTAAATAACTACTCTTCAAATTCAAAAATGCAAGCTTGTCGGCAGTGGTTTCTTAGATTCTTGTGAATAGCAGAATCTCCTCCACCAAAAGTTTATGAAGTAAAGCCATTGTAGACTGAATTTTTCTGGAAAAAATTATAAAAGCATTATTCGACAAAACTGAAATGTAAGCGGCGGCAAATGTGTCCATTTGCCTCACAATCAGCAGCCCAAAATGCAATGGAATCATGATAGTTTAAAATGGGTTAACTTTCACGCTAATGCTGGCTTTTTACTTCCTATTGGCCAACATATGCAATAGATAGTTTACATGCATAATGCATGTTTTGTGGTTTTGTAATTGGAGATTTCAACTTATGGATAATCGTTTCTTTCGACGCCCTGGTTTGTTCACCAAATTTCACCATTTCACACTGGAACCGGGAAGGTTGACGGAGTGATCTTATTTCAATAAATTATTTTTCGCGTATTTTTCCCACGTTGATTTCACGAAATTAGAGGAAGCATTTTAAGCGTGTTGGTTAAAGAGCAAAACATCGGATGACGAGATCCCGCCAGCCTGTCAGACACAAAATGTCAAAAGGCAAAAACTAGCAGCAGAATTGTGCAAAACATTTATTTTTAATTTTTATTTAACAAAGCCACTTTATTTTCAGGTTTGGACTATACAACTGGGTACATAGCGGCATCGAATCCCTACTTTAACAAATGCACAGTTTACGTTAGTCTAATCTTGGATACCACGTAGAGCATGGCGCTGAAATGGTTAAAAGGGGGTGGTTTTTAAAGTTTTTTTTTTGTAATTAAAGCTGCAAATTAAGTATACTGCAATCAGTATTGTTTAAATATTGCGTGTATTCAGTTTTTAAATCCTTAACGGTCTCTGGGCGCTAATTCGCATTTGGATTTTAAGACAAAAAATATTGTAAGCTAGAAATCTGGTTGAAAGTTGGTATTGTAAATAATGTCAGGGTTTGACTGCTAATGACAAGCAATTAAATACTATATTTGCATTGCAAACATTTTGATTCAACGACAGTGAAGAGCATTCTCTTCTTTCCAGAGTTTGGAACGTATGGCTGATAATAAGTCTCGAGGATTTTAGCAGGCCAATCAACTGGTAAATTTATGGAGTGGGATGCAATGCTTTCAGACTTCTGCAGAAGGCTTTTTGTTAAATGCCTTTTAACAAGGAAGTTTTTCAAGTCAGACATTAAATTTCTACCATGCACTGGTTGTATGTATCTAACATTAGTAATGTGTTCGTCAATTAGGCAGAACTTTTTAGCAAGTGACTATGTGAAAATTTCTATAACTGGCAAAGTCACTTATGCTGAATCTCAAGACTAAATCTTCATTTCACCTCTAAGGAGAAGACTTATTCTCTGTATGACAAATTAAGCTAAGGACTGATGAAATGCCCAATTGGCACCCGTTTACCCCCGCATTTCTTATTTTCCGACCGCCTGGTAGTTTTTTTAAATGAGTATTCACAGATTTGCGCAATCCACTGAGGAATATTTGGTGTTTTATGAGCGTTCGTTCAAAACTAATTTGAGTGCATTCATTTTGAGTAGCAAAAGCCCTACCACAAGGACAACAGCTGCTTCACATGTGCTTACTGCAATAACCAGTCAGTCCTGAAAACTTGGGTAGTTTTAACTTTAATACTTCTCGCTATGGTTCGTTTTTCATGGTTTTATCCAAAAAGATAATCCAATTACCTTATTGCTATTAAAATTTATATTGCACACGATTTGACCCATATTATACCTGCAATAAAACATCAAATGAGTCTTGTAGTCTAAGTCATTCGTTGTGGATAGCATAGACTTACATAGTTGATTATCAACGTACACGACGGCTGGTGGGTGGTTTCTGCCTAGTTTTAGTGCTCCATGAATGCACTTTTAAATAATGAAGTTAGATGAATTGCATGTTATTCGTGCATTGTGTTTGTAGCAATGAGAAAACAGCCTGATAAGCCTTTTCCTCGTTAACAAACAAACCGTAAAGGGGCAGAACAGACAAAACGGACACAAGTTTTTCTGGAACTATTCATATGTACGAATATCGGCCTTCAAATTGCCACAACCGCAACATACCGAACACGTGCCACAAAAGAACTAACAAACATTGTGGCTGAACAAATAACGGATCTACTGACTGACCCTCTCGTAACGAAAATTACTCCCAAAAGAGCTTTAAAACTAATAACACTTAGTAGAGTCGGTAGTGAATCGTGTTGATTCATGTCCAATAACCCGGTCATCGCAGGTTCCAACACACGTCCCCCCTTTTACATGGCGTGCCCGTCAGTCACGTAAGGTTGCTGGTTCATCAGCCCATCTGCATGTACCCCCACCACCCTCACCACCACTACCACCCTCACCACCACCACTACCACCACCACCACCATCTTCTCAGTTACTTCGTGTGGTAAAGGGCCTCAACAAATTGGTGACCCCGACATGGACCATCAAGAAAGCAAACCTTCTCTTTTCTCGGGTTGTGATCGGCTGTTATCTACAGAGTTTTGTGGTAGTGCTAATTTAGGCCCCTACAAGTCTTTGCAGGCTTTTACAAAATGTTACGTTAAAAAAAACCACATACCAGCGATACTATTCACTTGCCTCGGTTAATTGGTTCAATTTATTTTCACACAAAGAGTTCGGAAGAATTATATTTTATGCAGACCCTTTGTGCAAATGCCTTTAACACATCTACGTTGGCTGCTTATTTGTCAGTTGCTATTGCTGTCAATAGATACTGGTCAAACTTTCTTCCTACAACGAGGAACACCGTTTAACGATATATGGGAAAGTGATTCACCACAGACTGACAGGTAATGCGCCAAAAGAATTTCACCCCAGCAAATATTTTCGGACGTCCACGCACTTCAGCGAAGGCTTGGCTTTGAAAATAGGATAGCGACATTTATAGACGCTAACCTACCATGTGGTATAGATTTTGGAGCCTCTTTCAATTAATCATGTTTACCAGATTTTGTTGGGTGGTTAGGGTGCTTGAAATGGCTGATAGATTGCCAACAAATTGCTAATTTCGGGCAAAAATTTGCTCACAACACGAAAATTGCAATCAACTTCACCCAATACAAATTTCGCGATTTTTTGACAGCTCGTTTTAGTGTGCAGCAATTGCTTATGCCCAAGGATACCAGTAAACTGATTTTTGTTCATAGTGATTACTGCGCTTCAACACCATGACTACAAGACTCAACCCTCTTCTGAAAATTCATGTTGTGGACAAGCGAAATTTTCTTAGGAATAAAATGCGGCACATTACTGCAGTTCCTTGCCTATCTATTAACCCAACTGTGCTCTTTAGAGGACAACTGTGATTTTGATAAAGTATCTTTTGTATAGGCAGATGTCAGACGCCCTTACGAGGCTATTTGACTCCCAAAATTTGGTGTGCATTTTCACACAATGCAGTATATTTGACTAAAACCCCATTTTTTGAACTTACTTAGAAAAGGGTTTAAAAAGAATATGGAAAACTGGCAAAAAACCGTAAATGAAATGACTACTTAGCAGCTAAATAGCTTAACACTTGTGGTAGCATCATATCGAGAAATACCATTCTCCAAGTCGACGAAAATGTAACCTTGACCAGTGAAAAACACGGCTTATCTTGCCAGGCAGCTAAAGCCACTATCGGTTGGCGAATGAATTGTACACGGACAGCAAGACCTCGTGATCCCCTCACTCCTGTGTTCAGTGTCTAAACACGCAAACATCGCGGTTTTTTTGAGGATGTCGCAAAAATCCCTACTAAAGCACTTGGACCACATTTACTACTAGAACGTGTAGTCAGTGCACTTCCCTTACTCAATGCCAGACCACGAAGGGGTTGTTTTCTACAGATGGTTCTCAGTGATCTTAGTCAATTTAAAGTGCATTTTGCATTCTAGGTCATGCGAACTAAATTCTGGTGCGGTCATAGCAACACAATCTTAAAACTGTGCCTTAGAGAAAACAGGTCTAACCTACAATTATCCACCGTTGTGACCAAGGTTCACTACGTGAAGTCGCAAAGCCATTTTGGTACTTTTTAATCTATAAATGGCGTTGACGATTTAATGACTCATTTTTAAATATCAGCAGCCACCCATATGTCACACGCAGATTTAACTTCAACCTAACTAATGCTTTTCAGCTACGCTAAAACCAACAACTAAATCCATATTAATAGCGTCTGCACTCCTAGGTATGTCCTAGGGTGCTGCTGATATGAATTGCCGGTTATACATGAAGGATATACATGTGGAAATTCAAGCTCTATTTGTGTTAGTTAATGTAAATAATAGACTTAACCAATGATGCGAATTACTAGATTTTAGTGTGAAAAGTATGCATTGTCATAAGGGTTAAAGCAGGCGTGAACTCGAATATTTTTTTGCATACTTTTAAAGGTAAGGACGTTTTTTGAAATTTCAAGTGTCCCGGACGCATAATTGAGGCTAGTACGACCTTAAAACTTGCGTGACCAACTCAAAATTACCAAATTTGGCGCCAAACTTTATACGCTCAAATAATATCTGTTCATGGTCCCGTACTCTAAGTGGCTTAGCATGTGTAAGGTAGAAAGATTGGACAAACTATGCTAAAGCTGACAAACCTCGAACTCTGCTTTAGTTTTGACGGCAACTTTGTTACAGACTTACAAAATGCACTTCTTATTTAGAGAACGGAATGTTATGGTCAGCAGCAAACACAGATTTTCTGTCTTATAAAGTGTCGCGCGCTATTTGGTAGGAAGTTCTGCCAAAAAACCGCAAGAAACATTTTGGTGCGGTCTCTTACCTAAATATACTGAGGCAAATACCCTTATATGTCTCGTAAGGAAGCCATTCTACTTTCATGCTTTCTTAGTCAATTTTCCAGTTTGACCGATCGAAAATCAGCATTACATAATTACCCAAAACGTCTGATCAGGAGACAAAGACAGTTTATTCTTTCTTAATTCTATTTGCATTGTAGTGTTTTGATTTTAAGTAAAGAAATTTAATCACTGACAGTAAAAATCTGGAACCAAACCGATAGCATTGGTATCAGCATTGCGACAAACTCTGTGAAAAATTGATCCTTCTCAGTTCTCTCGTAACTCGTTAAGGAGGCAGTCTTTTAAATCCACTCAAGTAGTCATGTTCATAAGAGAAATTCAAAATGTAGTGAAGCCTACGTAGAGAATTAATGAGTGCGGTAATAAGCGTGCATTGCATCCAGCTAGGCTTACTAGTCAAATGCTTACACAAAACAAGCATTGTTTTAAAAGACTCAACAAAATGCCGACTCAACTAGATATACGCCGAAGGCTTTCTAGTTTAGGGTGATAAGGACGCGCACGCTCATGATGGTTAGAAAAAGCATTCGGTAAGAAAATACGCATGTTTCCCTGGTGATTTATTGGAAGCTGCTAGTTTGTGTTTTTTACCTACCGTTTGGTACGTTAGGACGGGTTTTATAGGCAATAAACTGTAGAATTAAAGATAACCCCTTTTGATGCCAATAAAAGCACATTTACAACACTTCTGTTATGCGGAAAGGTTTGAGGCAATAACGCAAAGTTGAATTCTAAAATAGATAGAATTAGCATGATAAATAAGACAGAAAACATGGTATGCTCAGAGAACCAAAATGCACGTTCCATTTGTCCAGTCTAGGAAAAAAATATATCCTAATTCAAAGAACTCTTGTCTTCTCAGGAATATGTCAGAAATAACAGCCTGCACGTCCCTTGGGGCCCCTTAACAGGATGGATTTAGAGCTATTAACACAGATAGGATTCGCCACTATTAAGTTGAAACAGAATGATTAAACAATCGTATGAAACAAAAAGACGTGTGAACAAATTAGTTACCAATCTTGAGTTCCCGTAGAAAATTATCCTGGGGAATGGTGACTTACCAAAATGAGGTCAGTGGGTACGTGCGTTTTTGTAGGAACAAAAATATTCATGGTTGTGTGAACAAGCGTGAAGGCCAGACAGGAACGGCAAGACGCCAAAACACATTTTGTTTGATGGCAAAGATGTGTATGCAGACAGGTTAACTTAATCAAACGTTGCGGAAAAGGGCGTGGGTAAAACCGGGTAACAGTACAAATCCCTTGCCAGTGTAGTTGCATGTAAGGTAGATTTGAAAAGAGTTTGCAATTTTGTGTGAACATCAACGCGAAAATGAATCCATGATGATCACAAATTTGTTTGAGTCCACTTGAAATGGGACTCAAGTCTATATTTGAATGCAAATGCAATGTCTGCACAACGTGTAAGTGGTTAATTTGATTGCACTATGTTGCCTGGTTGATTGCTAGAATGAACAAAGGAAAGCAGTGGCTGATTTGGGAAATGCATTGTGCATAACTTATCTCGAATCAGCGCCTCTTATCACGAATTAGTTTTTGTGCACTGAAGCACTTGTTAGAACAACCTTTTGCAGCCTAAAAATGTGTACTAAAATTAGATCTGTCGGATATTTTTTTTAGCACATGCGGTTTTCCTGGGCAACGTTGTGTTGACATTCAATTTTCACACACTTTTTATTGCCCTTCGCGTAAATGTCATTAAGTTGTGTTCCTTTTTAATTGCACGACAGAGTGGCGATGACATTTCCTTCAGTTAGACGGGAAGGTAGCGAACCAACTTACGCTGAATTCTTTCTCCATCTTTCACCGCTAAGGCCCTGTGAATTTGTGATCCCTCGAAGGCACCTAGAACCGGTCGCATCGTAAATGCCGATAGATATGACAACACATTTTCCAGACAGGCCGGCTTAATTAAGTCCCCTAACTGATTTCCAGTCGTGATCGAAAAAATGTCGCCATGTGAACATAACCTGAATGGGATGTACAAACTTGCGTTGTTTTTTTTAAACAACGCTTGCTGTGTGCAAATGAGTTTTATGTGGAATTAAAACACCACAACTATGCTTTTAATATTCAGCGACACTTTCATTGGCTTCAAAAACCAGTTTGAGAAATTGTAGGGAAGATGACGAACAGTTAGGATACATTTTTGACTGCACTATTACCCGTTTTCACTGTGAATTCTTAAATGCATTTATCAAATTGCATTTTTTCACTTTGCGATTTTTACCATTTTAATTATTTGTAAACTAAGGATGAGTTGTAAGGCCTTCAAATCTCGATAATTAAGCCATCGTGAAAGTTGATAACAAAAACCTAAGCCTCAATAGGTAGTAATAAGTGAAATCGTGTATTTTTTTGTTGAAGACGAATTTATAATTTACTTCAAATTCAAGGGCATCAAAGTTTTTTTGTTCGTAAAATTCAAATAATTTTCCTAAACTATTTTTTGCGTCGTGTGTGTGTTGCGCGCAGATCACTAAACTTAAAAGCCGAGTGTGAGGTCTGGATATTGCAAGAATTTTATTTAGATTTTTATGAACTAGCTTTATAAGTCAACAGAGTTTTTTTCCTTTCTGGTTCTTCTGTTGTTATTCTATAAAATCCAGATTTAAAACTGCGTCTGTTGTGTGTGCCCAGTATTATGTGCAGTCGAAGCCGTTTGATCATATTGAATTGTTTGACAAGACATTTTATGTCACTTTGGTTTCCGGTTTAAGTAAAATGGGTTTAGGGTGATTAGTTAGATGACAGGAACATTGAGGAATTCATCACACGAAATACACATTTTAATGAAACCACTTTTTAAGGTAGCGCTTTCCTGGTGTATTAAATGTGTGTCTTTGTCTTTAAATGCAAAATAAATCTAAAAAGGGCGACCTGTCAACAGAGAATATTGTAAATTCCGATGTTGTGTTAGAAGACATCATTTTTTTGAAACCAATGGATATTCTTAAGTATTAACAAGTATTAGCTCCGGCTAAAATGATAACTCGGATTGCAAGGTTTTGCCTCACAATTTCTTCATCGAGTAAGGACATTCATACAAGATGCGGAGTAAATATTTTCCACACGAAATCAAAGTAAGCCAGACAAATTACTTGAGAGCGGTTTGAGCAATGTGTGGTACATGGAAAACCTGGTTCTGGTTACAATAATGTGAAAAAAGCAACAAGTAAAAAGAGGGTTACAGGAAGGGGAAATGTGTGTGCCAATGGGGCAGAATTGCACTTGGGACTGTTGCAGAAGCACAAACTCCTGCCAACTGTGTGTGACTCTCGCAGGCATACCGGTGACACCTGAAATCCAATATTGAGGTTGGTCGAACACGTTCGGACGTAGAGATCGCCATGACTTCCATCTGTGGAATAAAAACCAGACAAATTCATTCTTTGATGGTGTCTCGTTGTGCAACTTGGAATCACATTTGATCGCAGCTAGTTTGACAAGATCAGCAATAACTAAATGAATAAATGATCATTGTACATCTGTGCAGGTGATTATGGTAAAACAAACTTGCTTTTCTGTAGCACCCTAGTTAAAAAAATAACACATAGTTTTGTAAAATTATGCATAGTTTGTGTATAAATGTATTCTATTTTTATGCCTGACTTTCCAGTAAAAAAACGAGGTTATGTGTGCAAAATGAAGATAACTACTACAATTAACTTTTTTATTCCCGAGTAATAAGGTATTACCTTGTTAAAACCTGATTTTTACTTCAGGATTAGTATTTTCAGCCCTGACATGTCGTGTTTCAGGACTGTGGGAACTTATAACGCGGGAAATTGGATTTGCACTGCCATTGTCAAAACAAATTATCTGCTGACTGCACTTCGTGTGCGAGGATGATGTCAGTGATTTGGCCAAGCTAGCTAATTAGGTGTGGGTTATTAAGTAATCTTTTCACTTGAACATGTAACGACAACGATGGTGGCGTCGTTAATATTTAAGAATATTCATGATGTTCGTAGCGTGACCTCACACATTTGTAACACAAGGGTTGGAAGCCTTTAGCATTTTTACAGTGCATCACTGAACTATTATCAAAGCACTGGTTAAGATACATTTATAAGGTGAGCCATGGTAGCCAGAAATCCTGCATATTGTCATCTCGACTGTTGGATTAATGCGTTATATTGTCTCGTTTCGTGTTAAACTACCATCAGTCTTACTTAACTTTGAACGGAATCGTTTGTAAAGAAGAGGGTATTATAAGAACAACTAAAAATCCTTTGGACTTTCTAGAGTCATATACAGAGACCCAAAATGTTTCTAAAGACTGTAGGACATTCCTTTTTCAACGGAATTTCACTCTTGAAAAAGCCGAAAAGGGGGGCTGCACGACGCACCACTGAAGTTCATTAAAACAGTTATGCACTGTAGCCTCAGTTTTCGCAATAATAGACATTCTTTTTCCTGCAAGATGCTGTAGTGGGCCAGGTGCGGTTTTTAGAAACCACACCAGGGCCGACAATCTACGTTGACACGGCCCGACCGAAAGCAGAGAAGAAATCCAGATGACCAGTAGCTCAACCAATTTATTAGAGCAGTAGCGGCGGGTGCTGTGTATAGCTTTGCTAACCATTGATCTCTGAACGCAGCTAGTTGCGTGGAGTTTATTCACGAATAATCGAGTGGACTGTGTTTGCTTGTGCTTGCACACTGCGTTCGCTCACGATGGATAACTGTGCTCGCCACAATGCGATTGCACAACGAGCCACCAGCAGGGCCACAACTGCACTACTCTTCACAATTATGGTTGTTTTCCTGATACATTTAGGTTAAAGCGATTAGAATTATTTTGCCATGAATTCATGCTTGCAACTTTTACTTGGTACGGCCCCAAAATGCAATTCCCAACTCTCTCACTTGCACTTATAGTTAACTTAATATTAAAGTTGTCAAATTTACTCCTGGTTCTGCTGCCTTCTTCGGCCTTGCACTTAACTTTCGTTCAAAAACCAACCATAACTTCTTCGCTTTGATGCACTTTAGTGGGTCTTACATATCCTAAAAACACTGTATGTTGTACATGCTGTGCATTTGCATTCGTTACGTCGAACAAACCCATTTACCAAATTCATGGGTATAAAGACCACTCTCAAATCTTGTCGAGACTGTAAGGTTAATTTCTCTAACATTATTTAGAGTTTTTGAGGCGATCGGCATACATTTGGGATCCGTTTTTGGAAAGACAATGCTGCAATTAAGAGGTTATACTGAAGATTTGTCAATCAACGTAACAGCAAATGCTTTTAGCATACAATTGGGTACCCGGATTAAATCCCCGTTCGCAGGGTACGATAGTAAATTGATAACTTAAATTAAACTACTAAATTGTCGAAAAACCATACACGAGATCAGGAAAATGTTTAATGGTTATTGTGCTTTTAAGTTTAAAAGGCATTTGTGAATACTGAATTGAATCCTCAGGTTTGTTTCATGTCCTAGGGCATTTAACTTGTGTCACGAGAATACGTTCATTAACTTTAAATTTAGCATTGTCATAAATTAAAATGTTATCGCCAAAGAAAATCTACTCAGAGCGTGGGATTCCCTTTGTCTACAATCCTTTCAGCAAGTTTTTTGCACGCCAGATGCGCAAACTCTTTTTTAAAAAAAAACACTTGAGTACGTTACTACTTGTGAACAAAAACTCAATATGTCGTTCCGACTCAAGACAGTTCACGCAGATCGCAAAGTACATTTTGTCAGAGGTGTTAAAGAATAGACTCCAATTTGGAATTCTGCCAAACAGCGCCTTACCATCGTCCTCAAGGGGCGCCCGTATCCACTTCACACAGTATCCACTGCACAATTTGTAGGGAATGTCGTTAAAATTGAGAAGGCTGTAATTGAAGGGATCTCGGCAGTAGGGGTGTCGATCTGACCTGCATTCAACACATGGCCTACTTTGCACTAAAAAAAAGAATACGCTTGTACGTTTACAACGATGGATTTTTCCAATTCGCTGTGCCCCTGACCACATAAGACTTATTTTAAAATGCAAGCTTCATTTTCGGTACTGGATAGGCTGTTTAAAGTACGGACTACTACTGGATAACTTTGTGCATTGTGCGTTTTTTTAATTACTTTTCAAATGGTCAGCTTGCACCTAACATAAATTCGATTCTGCGGACCTACATTCAAGAGGTAATAACCAAATCGCAACGGTTCTGGTTGCTAAGTTGTTTTGCGTCATCTCAAACGTGTGCTGTAGCAGTACTTAAAAAGGTATAATTAACCACATTTATGCAAAATATGAGAAATTTAAAAGACACACGAAGGTGTGTTGATTTAAAACCTGAATTTTTTTCCTTATCAGGATAATTTATAGGGAAAGTTCTGTAACAAGCCCAAATTCTATGTCCTCTATAACGCACCATTAATTTTATGCTGAAATCCACTACTTCTCTATAATTACTAATCTAAGGGTTGGCATGTCACATGCATGAGTATCTTGTAATTATTTATTCAACTTTAAGCTTTAACTAATGCACTGTGTTTACATTGGTTGCGATTAAAATATGGTATTAAATTTTTTTGAGAGTTTTAACTAATTTTCGTTCTATTTTCGTACCCGAATGATTTTATTAACATTAAAATTCGGCTTCGTTACTGGTATACTTTTGCTTTCATAATTTTGCATGACCGCCATTTTATTAACCACAGCTTGCGTGATTAAAATCAGGTCGCATGCTTGAATTTCTACAAGATTAATAACTAATTTTGTGGTTTTAGATATCACGGTTTTCTCGATACAGAAAACATTTTTTCCTACTGCCAGGATTCAGTGTCAAATTTTGTAAAAATTGCACGTGCTTTTTTTAAAAAATGGAAGGCAAATGTGGGATCCACACTGCTAAATTGTTTTTTTTGTTTAAATGCACACGTTTTTAGCTGGGCGTCTACAAATTTACAGAAGAAAATTATGGCAGCACGGAATAAGTGGGTAAAATATTAAGGAATTTGCACTTTATTTAGTTTTCCTAAAAACAATTACGGGGTAAATGGACACCAAGCTTTTTGGTTGGGAGCATGACGGCAAACTAAAAGCTGCAGAAATAAAGTCATTTTCGTCTAGCCTGCATAAACAGCGCAGATAAGGGAAGATTTTTTGGACAAAGTTGTGCTAGTGCAGGCATAGAGCAGATGATTGATGGTGTTGCATATATTTGGCACGTATCATTTCCCTGACACCTCCCTACACTACCCTTGGCTGCCACCTCAGTAAGACAGGGTTAAAAGTGACAGAGTTTCTGGAACTAAGGACCTTTTCTGCTATATCAAGGCTAGATAATAGGAAATGGCTTCGTATAGAGTTGTTCCAACTCGCCAGTGTTTGATAAGAACTCATATGAGCTAAAAAATAGCAAACACACATTTAAAAACCGCCTAAGAAAATGCCAAAATTAAGGCATTTCCACATATCACTATGTTAAACAAATACTGTCAATCGGAAGACGGTTTACTAAAACACAAATAGCACATATCGATGAAATTATTGAAGAGAATGTTTTTGATGAAAAGTTATTTAAATGACTCTTACAACTCACCTTTTGCTAGTTGATGCATAAAAGTGGGCTAGCGCTACGCTGATGTGAATAAACTGTTAAATCCTAACTCTTTCCACGTCACACCTAATTTAAGTAAATGCAATTAAAAAATTGGTAAAGGCGCGTCTGCAAAGTATTTCTTTTCCTGTTCATTCATATCAGGCAGTAACCACAATTTCTCAAAAATGAAGGAATTAAACTTGTGCTAAACGCAAAAAAGAGCGAATTTTTGAAATGAGTTTTACTCAGTATATTTCAGTCATATTAAAAACATTGTATTATTCATTCCCTTTCATAAATGATCAAGAAATAATCTACAATATTGAAAAATGTGGTCACTCCAATGTGCAAAATCCACAATTATCGGTATTTATCTCACCTAAATGACCAATGACTTTCATTTTTAGCTAATACAACACGCACTAGCTTGCGCCAATTCGATAAAACATTTTAAATGAAAAAATAAACTTAAAAATGCTCACGACGCTAGTGACAGGGAGCTGCTCTACTCAAAATAAATATTTTAAAAGTGCTTTCTAGGAATGCCGTAGAGTCGACTGAAGTGATGATGCCGTACCGCGTGTTTTAATTTGCTCATTGGAAACTCGCAACTTTCTTGAACTGCCTGAGATGATTGCTAGCGATTCCCAATTTTTGTGCAATTTAAGGGCTAAAAGAACACCGTTAGATGTATTTGATCCTTTAACTTGACTTAGGTAAAACTCGAAAAAAACTAACACTGTAATGTAAGATCGTTTTCCAATATTTTTTGATTTAACAGTACAAAAGGCATTTACGTGGATCGTGTTCTAGATCCAAGGGCATTTCTAAAGTGGTTTAGTGAATTTCGGAATGATAGCTTTAATCCGTATGACTAATTGTGCTTGGAGCAACCTTCCGGTAATGATAATGGCTTTGTCCGTGATTTAGGCAACAATTATTTACGAATGACTAGTGGAGAGATAGCTATGGGTCTAAATGTTGACAATACGACTACATTTTATAATTTCACTCAAAATGTTTGTCGAGGATAAACCACACTCCCCTACATTTCCTCAACAGCGTTTAACTAACGAATAAAAATTAAAATAATTTGTGCGCAATGAAATAATAGGACAAGAAGCTAAAGGCCTGCAAGTAGAAGAGCCGAATTAATAGCATAGGCTGATGTGCATCCAGGGAAAAGATTATGCGTCTTGTGGTGGGACTACAGGAGAATGAATGCTTACGTTCGTTTTTTATGTTGGCAAACCATAACTGCGGAGATTTGCTGTGAACATCTCACCCATCTCAATTTTGAAATCTAAGCACAACACGAAAATATGGTCAATCGAAAAGACACAATCCATCACCATGACTACTCTAAACCATCTATCGCTCAAAGGCCTTGGGAATACTCGTTGTATTATACAAATATTATCCGCAGCCTTCTTTGCAAAACAGCTTTATTGGCAAAAATATGATTATTTGGGAATAATCAAAACTGCCTAATGACGGTCCCGGAAAGAAAATCACGCAATTTTAACAAAAAAAGTTAAATTTCAAGACTTTTAGAGCGCTAGGACCCGGCAAGATCATCAACGATCAACAAATGACGTTTTCTATCAAAATGTAATGAAATTAATCTGGTTTGAAAGGGACATATGATTTAGCAATCACTCAGGGATATTTACTTAGTCGAAACTCAAGCATTAAAATACTTATTTTTGGATGCAAAACGTGGATAGTATTGTAAAGCAGAAACCTTAAGCAACCCCTTGACACACCAAACAAAGAGTGTAACAAACAACTAAAAAGTGCAATGGTATTGTTGACATGCAAGTGAAATTACCCTAATCTTAACCATTTAGCGTGTTAGGATTGCCCTTTTTTGTGGAGTAACTTGGAGGAGTTTTTAACAAGACACTATCATCTACGTGCACCATTTTTAAACTTTTTTACAAAAAGTGGACCAGCCCTTGTTTGTAGGCAAAAAATACAAGCATTTTAATTGTTCATGGGCGTAATCACAAACTACCTTCCTCGAAGGGTACTGTTTCTGCCCACTACGATTATTTTAAGTGGTGCTTTGAAATATAATTCGGTTGGGGATGTTAAAATTCCCCCAAACAATGAAATTAAGACCGTGACTAGTGATTTCTACTCACTTGGTCCTCGTCACACAATGACAAATCTGTAGTCATGCCACATTGTTGCTCACACCAATACCTCGCCATTTAGTGCCAATTACTCCAATCATAGATCTCAGATCTCGCAGGTATACGTAAAAGAGGGCACATCTAGGCATTCACTCGGCTTGCAATTTTGACCCCATTGTGTGCGCGAACCTTTGGTTCAGACAGTAAAGTGGTCCGCAGAAGCCATCAACATACCAAATAAAGCTTTCGAACCATTTCCCCTTGGAATTTGCATCAACATACCGAGAAAATGCAACAAACTCTAATTTGTCCTGAATTCCGAAAAACTTATGATTTTACACTGAAAATGCGCAGTAGTTGAGACAAATCCGTGGCTAATTAGAATAACTGGCTGCCCATTTTTTACTTTTTATTAGTAATCATGTTGTAACTCAATTCTGAAATGCATGTAATACTCGTGGCATCAATCATTTTAGCAATCTAGACATTTAAAGGGGTTGCTTGAAATGAGTGCCTTTTTAGATCTTTTGGGTTACTGGTTTATTAAATTACTGCTTTTCAATATGCTGATCCTAGCTTGTCACTAAAAAACCTGCAATTTTTACAGATCGCAAATAAATTGAAACTGAGGTAGGCGTGTTAGTGTTTCAAAAATTGCACGGCTACATTTTTTGATTCAAAAATGTAATTCACAGCCTGAAAAGCAAAACAAAATTTGTTTATCTGCGTGGCACTGCCTGACCTATAATGACTACAGGAAAATAACATTTGTTTTTGTCGGCCCCAACAACATCAGTAAGTCAAATGCTGTGCAGCTGATAAAAAATTGCATTTTTCTAGACCTTTAAAATCGATTCGTGCGGTCTAACTGGAAGAAAAACCTCCTAATACAAAAGGGCTTCGTTTCTCAAGTGAGACTTGTGCTTGAGTTGGAAGTCTGCCAGTGGAATGAAAAATTAACGAATATTGTTATTACTCAGGACTGGAATAAATCTGATCAAATTTTGAAATGCTTCTCTTAAATGTCGTATACTTTCCGGTAGAGGTACCTTTTTTAATTTTACCTATTTTGGCATTGCACTTGGTATCCTAAATGTCGTCCACATTTATGCTCACATGGATCAAATCCGGTAATTTTGATTTGTTAAATTTTATTTCCCAAAAAGAGGAAATGCAGCCGGTTTATAAAAAATCCAATTTTTATGAAACTTACGATGATACTGATGCCTGTTATGTAAAGTTGAAGAACCGGACTGCTTTCGATTTAAATAAATTAGTAAAAATTTCACCTCTTCAGCCCCAAGCAGCTATTCCAACGTAAATTTTTAAAAAAAGCTTCTATTACTGTCTGTACAAAATGCAATTTACTTTTCGCAACATAAGCATGAATTTAGGTCACTTATAACTTAGGAAAAATAACGCCAATTAGTGAGTCATTTTTGGGACCAGCAGTAAAATAATTATTTGATACCCCAATTGTTTTAACCAAAGAGAAAATTGCATTTTCTTGTTTCAGAAGGTTGTCTTAGTCACATAAAATCGTTGTCCACTGCTTATCTCCTTTCTGTGGTCGCTTTCTTGGCCTTTAATAACAAGGTGGCTTAAGGAATTTGTACATGTGGACTAGGGAAGGACACAATTTCTGCGCATATTTTTGAAATTAAGGTTTTCCACTAGCGTTGATACTGTAAATGTGTCTAAAACGCAGATATTTATCTCGCTATTGCTCCGATTCCACTATATTTGTCAAGAAAATGCAAGTTGACCATTTAGTCTGACTTTTATAATTACACAAACTAAATTTCAAGTAGCCATGATCTCAAAATGATTTTATCATAGACGAGGCCGAAAATGGTTTGGAAATCCAAGCAGGAAAATTATCACACTTGCCATGCTTTTTAGTCTGCGGTGTTTCTATCGAATACCGCAAGTTTACTTGTGAGCAAGTATAGCCGTGGAATTCCTCGCACTACTAATAACTGCCAAAACTCTGAAATTACTTTTTTTAATGTCGCACTTATGCGACTTAAGCACAGCTTATGGTCAAACCTTATCACTACACTACCTTTTGGTGTCATGGTGCAAAAATGAACACAGATTGTACCAAAAAATACAGTTTTAGCTCATAAAAATGCAAATAAACCTTTCCAAGTGATACTTTCTGTGTCACTTGAAAAAAATACACTACCGATTGCGTCTTAAGTTCTCGATTCATCTAAAACTAACTAGATAACTTGGATGTAATTTTCTTTCAATATTTATGCTCTAGTCAAATATTTGTCCAGATTACTCAAAAGCATTACAGGAAATTTCGTGGAAAAAATATTGGCCGAAAAAGACCGACAAAAATTCTTTAAACCTGTAAGTTAGGACAATTCTCACAGGTTAAAAATTATTCTATTGACGAGAACAATATTGCGCTCTTACATTTTTGCAAAGTTAAAATTCGCCTGCTGATAGCAAACTCCTTCCAAATTGGCGTCATCGTATTCTTGCATTTCACGGTGCTTTATCAACTTCTAGATGCAATCATACTTCTAATTTGGATCACTTTAATGCTTTTTTTTTAAAAAACCCGCACATAATTTCATTTGTTGTCTTGAAGATTCTAGAAGTCAGTTTTGATTTCTTCATAATCAAGGGGCATTCGAAGCGCATAGCATTCTCCGCAACTGGTCACTAACCAAACGTAGTTATGAAGTAGATTTGGTGCCCAAGACATAAAATGCTTTTTTTAAAAAATGTAAATGGGTCACTCACTAGGACAAATCGCATCGGGATCAGTGGCGTAAGCACCGAATGACGGGACACTTCCAGTGCTGGTGTATCGGTAATAATAATGATGATGGTGATGCTTATTTAACCTATCACAATTGCATTCTCTTCTGAACAACGCGTCATCGATGTGGGTAATGACGCTAGACGTCCAGGAGCTGACTGTATCCAGTATCAGAGATATGGTAAGCGAATAGAAAACGCCGTACATGATGCAGAGAAGAGGCCACCGCATGGGCATTGCCATTGTCTATGATTGTACGCATTTTGCAAAAATGCGTTGCAGGTTACTGGGCTTGCTCTGTTGGAACATCGTCCCTTCAACTTGAGGATCTGTAGGATTAGAAAATCAGGACAAATTGGGACAATTAATTGAGAAAGGGATTAAGTCGGTGTCAGTGCTTTTTAAATCCGTGTTTTGTTAATCTTTAAGAACTCAAGCAGGATTGTACTTACCTTCAGAATGTCCAGCACAGTCGATTTGAAGTGTAGGACACGAATACAACGACAAATTTAGAAATAGTCGACAATTACGTTACAACGTTAAGTTATTTTAGGCTGTAAACTATCATTCATCTAACATTAAGGCTGGTTTTTTGCATTTTTACATTGATTTAGGCAAGTTTAAATAAAACATGAATGAAGCCGTACACCATGCTGACGATCTATCAAGTTTAGAATTATTTTCGTTTTAATTTAACCTTGGATACTTGAGCTTTCATATTGCAAGCGAATAACTGGAGCTATTATTAGGGACTATGGCACTTAAAGACGACTTACATAGCAGCGTTTTGCAATGTTCGTTTACAAGGAGAGGCAAAGAATTTGTTTTGTGAGAAACCACTTAGTGTACTCTAAAAGGTGGAGAGCATGTGACTCACATAAGGGAAATCCTTTTCACTCGAACTGAGCGATCTGGTAGCAGTTTGTGAGGGACTTCGAGAGCTCAGTGCATTACTTATGAAAAAAGACATTTCTAACTCAAACTAGGTTCCATAGACAGAAACCAATTCAAATACATGAACTTTATGCAAAAAATTACCGTGAATTAGTTTTTTTAATTTCATTCTTTATATTTATCCAGGTATCCAGCTGTTGCGATGCCCCTGACGCTTTCTAGTTTCAATTGGAAAATTCGCAAAAAACCGAGTAATTTATTGGGTAGATATCAACGAAAGGTAATGACTTCAGGCACTTGAAGGTACAAACTTACCGAATACGTAAAAATCACATTTATAAATGGGTAGCTAAATTTATGTGATCGTCGTCTTAATCCAATCAGAAACGTTCGTGCGTCTCAGCATGGGCCATTGGCACTGCGCCTTTCAAACTAACCAGTGTGGCCATGTTTTAACTGAAATCCATCACACAAGGCACGAAACTTTGAGCAAGGCGATGTTTCGTGTTCCTGTGTTTTGTCTAAGAACATTTATCGGTGAAAATTCTTTGCTGTGCTGATGCATATCCGTTTATTCTCGCGATGATAGTTGACTTGGGCAATCGAATTGACATTGATTTAGTCCCTGGAAATTTCACAATAACACTAAATAACTTTCGATTTTGATAACGTTACAATTGACACAAACCATACTCTTCAGCATTTGACAAGATAGCGCTTCATTTTTACTGGGATAGGTACAGCTTACGTGGCCTTTCCTTTGGACAACGAATCAAAATTGTTTTTGAATCCAATCTACATTCCGTAAGCCACAGAGAGCACACAACGTGACCAGGGTCCCTAACACAAAAAACATGGGGATACACTCCATGGTGAATACCTAGTTATGTTTTTTATGCAGCATTTTTGTCTGGTTGCTAAATGTCTTTTTTTAAAATCAGTTTTGTCATTTTATGTAGAAGCTTTCGTAAACGATAAGTCACTTGGTCGTTGAGGCTAGATTCGTCTGTTTCACACGAAACCCTTGCAAGTGGCCCCACCTTGAGTCATTGGTGAATAATTCGCAAGCAGAAGCCAGGGTGAAATAGTTTTTAGCCAAACAAGGTCACATTTATGCGACTTGCGGCAATTTTTTGCAACAGTGCTTTTAATGGCGTCATTCACGCATTTGCGTGTTGGTTCTTTAAGTGTATTCAACCTTCAACGGAGGGTATTGTGAATGATGCCAAAAGGCAAAAAATTGTGCTCTGAACTTTAAGGCATCCCATGAAAATTCTTTGAAAGTTGGACATTTTTTTTCCATTTTAAAGTTAGTATTTCATATTTGTGAAACGAACTCTGGTTACCAGCTCTCCATTTGTCTAGTGTATTTGGTTTAACCACAAGTATTAGATTCGTGATAGCACTCTTCATTTACTACCTAAAATAAATCTGATAGTATACGAACCAGAACGTAACGTAACAAAATGGATTGTTTAAAAATGAGTTTAGGATTCGACTCTGCTCTGCTGTCGTTTACCAAATTACATGAATCCACAAAATTGCCTAAGATAAAGTACAGAGATTCAGTCATTGAGGTGAGCACGGTCTTAGTGAGACAAAAGTCGAATTTGTCGTTTTAACGGATAAACAAGAGAAAATTGTAAATTATGTCGAATAATTTTGGTTCCAAAAACAAATTTAAACTTTTAAGTCATTTTAAATTGACAACAAAATGTAGCAGGCTAAGCCTGGAGCGTTGAGCGTTAGAAGTATTGTAGACGTTAACCTCATAATAGATGTTTGACTTAATGTATGATATCGAAAGCTGTACTTGTGTGTAAATGTACCAACCATTTTGTTTAAAACTTTATTCTACTGTTCGAAAATATATAATCACATTGTCAGGTTAAAAGTATCCAGATTAACGTTTTAACTCAAAAATATGTCATTTTACAGTAAACGTTACCATATCATATCAGTACATTCCCTGCACTTTTAGAAGCAGATCTCTGTTTTCAACTAATTGTTTTATCAAAAAAGGCAACATTAAATTTGCCCAACGCGAACGAACATTCATTTTAATGATCCTGACGATAATGACTTTGCACGAGGCTGCGCAATTTGCATTGTAAACCTCTCCTCCCTGCTTCCACTACGCCTAACCAACCATGTTAACTTAAAAAATGAACTAAACTACTGACGTTTAAATATGAAATGCATGTGAATTGCTTGCACTTAATGCAGACTCCTTTGCGGGGTTAGAAAACTGTTTTTTTGTTTTTTATCCGGGGGAAAATCAAAATGGTTCAACTTAATTGGTAAAAATTAGTGACGTACCGGTCAATTGATGCTGAGATCTGCAGATTTTTATGACGACAGTAATGCTCCATCACCTAGAGAAATCGGGGTTCATCGGTATTGCGAGTAATGCTAGATTATACCGGAGGGATTTGACTGACGCTGCTAAGAACGCAATCTTTGTGCGCATGGACCAATCAGCATTCACCTTTTTGTGGTGTCTCGCTGGTTACTCGCTAGCATTTGCTTTAATATGTCACTTATCCCAGCGTGGTCGAAAGATTGTGTGAGCAAAATAAGAGTGAGCTGAGATTGAATGAAAGCAAATTGTCACAGTTATACATAGGATTCAATCAAGCTCCTGAAATTTCAGTGTCCCTCTTAAAAGAATACGTGTTTTGCGCATTAACATGTCCTTCTTCGCGGAAAATAGCTATCAAAAACGGGGAGCGTTTAGAGCAATAAGAACAAAATATCTACTGATAAATTTGTGGAACCCTTTAGACTTACTTAAGTGTCACTGGACCGTACCTTGCCTTTGTGGCATTTCGTTCTTAGTTTCAACTACAAGAATTTTTAACCTGCAAAACACCATAAAAATAATAGTAGGTGGAGGTTTTGCTCGAATTTCAAAATGCATTGGCTTTAAATCGGACACACCAAGACTATCCAATTTTTCTTCGTCTGATAAGCCGAATCATTTCAGTTTATTAAAATAAACTAAATAGTGCCATTGTCTAGGAGTTATCCAAAGGTCAGGTCTAAATGCCCAAAAGGTCAGCTACAGAGGAAGGACAAATAAAACTAAGAATGACTTTTATGCCTAGTCTCAAAGAACCAGTTCCTTGTCTTATGCAAATGTGACTGTGTATGGGGTTCTAGCATTTGAAGGCTAAAATGTAGCTTATCTGTATCGGAAGCACTTTTGTTAAAATTAAAACCACACAGATTAACCACGAAGCCAGGGCATGCAGCATCACTAGGGATCACAAACTTTTGTAACAAGCTTCCTCTTAATGACAAACCAAAGAATTTTGCCGAATTTGAAATAAGACAATTTCGATAATACAGGATGATCTCGATTTTGTGTATTTAACGTCTTAGAGAAAGAAAACAGAGCTGTAAACTGGATAAGGGAACCCCAAAACGTCTTCTTGGCGACATTCAAAAGTGACGTTTAGGTTTCATGGAGTTTTTATGTAGATTTTTTACTGTTACAAGCCTTTTTGCTAAAATGTTCCAAAATGCCGAACAGACATGTACGCACGTTGAACAACGCGAGTTTAAGATGACCGGAAATTTAACACACGTCTCTTCTTTGGCGCATTCAGCGTGAATACATATCAACAGTGTTAATAAAACCGACCTGCTCGGTAGAAACCTATAATAATGGAGAGGATTCCAGCCATTGTAAAAAAGTCACCTTTATCTCTCAGCGACTCTGCATAACTGTTGTCACTTTCCTATCCTCATGATGCAGCTATCAAGATGAACGGCCAAGTCAACTGGACTACTTTTGTGTACAAAGAAAGTGAACGCTCTCAACTGATTCAGAACCTCCTGTGTTGCACTTTACAATGAGACATGGTCTTCAGGCTTGGTCGGACTATTCTCCTTCGATTAAACTATATGGCAAAGTCCGGCAGTGATTTTTTTGCCAATAACATGTGAATTATCTACATTTTTTGGGAGTATTCCAGCAATTCAAGGACTTCCCAACATGCTTGACAAGCACTTCCCACACAAATTGACTGTTCCACAGATTACCTTTCTCATCATTCACCTGTGTATCTTTTCCATGTAAAGTATGTAGTTATACATGAATGTCAAAAACGATGGAACTCCTAGGTAAATTGAAAAAATAGCTTGCATTTTTAAAACTTACCCTACTTGTGCATAAAATTTAAATTTATAATATATATAACGTAGGAAATTTAACACCAGAAAATTTTATGAAAACTTATTAGACCACCCAGTGACTCCAGACTTTGTCTGTCCGTTCCTTGTCAGCTACCCATTTAGCGTCAGCGAAACAAAAAAAATTTGTATCTGTGATTTTAATTGTTCTAGTCGCATACTTTTGTAAGCCCACATTTCTTAACTCTCCGTGGTTAGGTTTGGTAGAGGGAATAAATGCATTCAAAGGATTTGTGCTCACAAGGCGCAGATTGCACATTACAGGTGGCGAAGAAGTGGTGCAGTCTAGAGAGTCAAAGGGCGTCGCTACAGTTCATCACTTTTGGCAAAAGTTCTGATTCTTCCATTACGTGTTTAAATTAGCCATTTGTTTACAACTAGAGACTAGACAGCGTTGACCTGTGGTTCTGGATGCAGGTTTTGTTTTACCTCCCAACAGTAAGTTCTCTATCTCGATTTCGTTGAATTTTTTTTCAAACTACATTTACTATTGTCTTCAATTTTAAGAATGAAAGACTTAAAAATTGTTAAAATTGTCCAAAAAGCTATCCTAGAAGCATATTGAATGAACTTAATTATCAAATCAATAGATCAAATCAATGGACACAAGAGATTGACTGCGCGTTATTCAAGCATGTCATTCAATAATTCACAAAAAAAATGTTTCCAGTGCCATTGAATTAAACAACGAAAAATTCTGAACAGCAATCAGAAAGGCAAATATGTCAGGTAACTGCCCTAAATACGAGTTTACACAAGAAAACTCACAAGTTACATTGTGCATTGTGTCATTTGTTTATCTGCAAAAATTGCAAATAGTATGACATTCACAAGAAGGACGCCTTTAACAAGCCAAAGCACTTTTGAGTACATGTTTGGGTCAAAATTACAATCGCCTCATTGTGAATGAACGTTTTGTTTACAAAATATTTTGATGCATGTTCTTAATTATGGCACACAGTAGTAAACTGAAAAGTAAAATTTTTGCATATTAAATTCTGAGAGCATTCATTAAATAAAACAGCTGAACACAATTGTGTAAGTATAGGTTTGTGACAAATTTTCTCATCTTGTCTTTTTTTGTAAAAACCAATTCAGACAACGAATTCTGTCAAGAAGCAAGACAGTTCACTAGTTTAGTGTCACTACCAAACCATGCCGTCTAATCATTGTCAAATAGTAACTTGCACTAAAATTATTTTATAATGCACATGACACTTGGTGAACGAAATCACTCAAATGATTTTGTGGTAGATTAGAGATTAGATTGGCACCATCTTTTTCTGTTTCATTATGCACACACATAGAAGCACCCAATTACCTCATAGATGAACGTCTGTCTACGCAAAATGCTCGAGAACCAAACCTAAGTAAAATGAATTTATTTAAGCGCCAGCGCTTGCGTGAGTGCTACAATCAACACAGTCAGTGGCTGAGCGAATCTCAAACAAAGCACATTTCCGAACACCATTCCCAATTGCATTTATTATGTCCCCCAAGTTTACGACGTAGGTCCGGGTGATATTTCAAAAAAACCTGTGCGTGAGCTGAATGATTGTTTTGGGTTTATTTACCCCTCGAAGTCTAGTGATACAACATTTCTCCGATTTGCAACCAATCACGAATTTACATTACTCCTGGGACGTACTAACGAACCCACAGAAAGCTAAGAGCTCTGCCTGTATTTGTTGATTTGCTTTCATTTCTACCTTAATCAATCACGGATACCACGGAGTAGCCAAAGCAGTTTGTTAGTCATTTCTCATGTGCATTAATAGCTTTAAATTTCTAAGTTGCTATTAAGTGAAGGGATACCATTGATGACATCAAAGTTTTTTGCTCGTAAACACACATTAGGCGGAAAATACAAGGCCCCTTCCACCTCTCTGTGATGTTTCACATTGAAAATATGTTGGAAGTATGTAACATGTTTGTCACAATGATGATGTATCAATCTAGTTGATGGACTAAAGCGCTTGTGTTGGGACACATGAGCACTGCATTAACTACTAAATATTTTAAACAATAGTGGGACCAATTGAAGTTAGAATTGTGTGACTTTTGCAAAATTCAACTATATCCGTTTATGATTTTGCAAATATGAGCATAGTCGTGAGAAAATACAGCTGCTTTCAGTGATTTTCTCAACATCCATTTTTGTTACTTCACTGAATTCTATGAATTCACTCTAGTCAAGCAGGTGCACTGCTTTTAACATAATCTGCATAAAATTATTTTAAAAAATTAGCAAACTCCAAAAACCACCATGAATTCGTTAACCACTATAACTCCACCCATGACCTTTTGTTTCGGTTCTAGTAATTGGAAACTAAGGTTGATTTTGAAAAAAAGGCCATTCTGAATTTTTCAAGCCATACATTGTATATTTTCAATTCGTGTTATGTGAATAGTTCTTTTGAATTTAAATTTAAATTCTGCTCAAGTGATTTTACTTTCATTCATTCCATAGTCCTGTCACAGGTTTGACGGCATAATCTTGCCCGATGTATTCGCTAATTAATGCATCTCTCAGCAAATTTGTTTTTAAATCACACTTATAGAAAGCCTGCATGATTCTTGTAAGGAGGCAATTGTTGTTTTTAATCCAATTTAATCTCTTGAACTACAAGAGGTCAGATTAACTTATGGAACAATTCATAAAGCATTCCGGCCTAAAAAAGAAACTAGTTTTTCAGGGGAACTATATAAAAAGACTTGACCACACAAGTAGATCTGTAAAAAGCTGATGCAATCTGCAAGCAAATACTTGTAACTTTTTCAAAAAAGAGCCCACTAATTGCCTTGTGTTGACTTAAAGTAGTGCAAATCATGCCTAAATGACACGCACTTGATGTAGCGCCATTACGTGGAGTGACTTGACACAACTAAGAAAGAATTTTTGAGTTCCGTAACTCTTTAGGAGATTGAAATTAAATTTTAAAAATAATAAAATTGTCATAAAGAAACATTATGGTGTACAGTGCTTTAAGTACCATTGGGACTCTAGCAGAGGCTTAATTGCATCCAGTAAAAGCGCTTTTTAATGTGTCTGGTAAGGCGATTCAGATGAATGATTGGTACTAGCGTCTGCTACTTTGCCAAACCCCAACTGCAGATAAGTTCTGCCAAATACTCAGTGTCCTTCATCGGTCAACCGATCTATGGGCACCAACTCGGAAAATTGGAAATCCCAAAGCACCTGCCGTGTCCCCCTGGCCTTGTATGTTAAGATTTGTAGACGGGATAAATTTTACACCTATGAGAGGGGTCTAAAATTGCCTAACAACTTTTTAGACAGTCCATGGACTTTCTTCCAAGAAGAAATGAATACCGCTTGAAAATTTTAGGCGATGATGAAAAGTGCATTAACTTCGAGTTGATTTAATTTTAATTAACCAATATTTTTTAGCATTAACATTCGGCTTAGCTGCAGAGATTAAGCTTCATTCCAGATGTTGGTTTTGTTAATAAACGCACTTTGTGGTAAATTAAAGTAGATTTATCTTTCAGCATCTTTAATGGCTGTCTTTTTTG
This sequence comes from Mesocestoides corti, assembly GCA_900604375.1. NCBI lineage: Eukaryota > Metazoa > Platyhelminthes > Cestoda > Cyclophyllidea > Mesocestoididae > Mesocestoides > Mesocestoides corti. The sequence continues at coordinate 46,233 of UXSR01000225.1, forward strand.
CAGAAGTGTAGCTTTAATGGACGTGTGCGAATGCTCATTACGTTTCCTAGAAAAGTGCGAAATTGGTTGCCTTGATATCTAAATTAGTTGTCATTGTGTTGGGTTAAATAAATTTATTATGCTTGGCATGAAATAATGTTGTAGGTTTAAAATTTACTTCTTTGGAAATGCAATTCGCGCCTCCGAGGTCTCGTCGATTCAAATGAAAGGCTTATTTTGACTTCCACTTAATACCTGTCCTGGAAATTTTTCGAAAATTGTCGCCTAAATCGTGGCATATAGTGACCCCTACAGAATTATAAAGGGCACTTGGGAGGAAGTTTATTTGTTTTTTGAAGAAACAATCTAATGGTTTTCGTTTTATTTTTTGACAGTGCGCCAATTAAGTGAAAAGAGCGATGGTGAATTTGTTTGTAATCAGGGATTTGACTTAGCATTGATAGCGCTAGCCTTCTGCTGGACGAAGATAAAGCTACTAAGCCCAAAATGTTGTGAACAAAATAATATATTTCTTGTATTACTATTTAAAATCCATCAGCACCCAGCCTTAGCTCCAGGATTTCAGTGCTGCAAAATTTCTCTCATTTGAATATAAGCTAAATGCTAAGGACATTAGCTTAGCTGCAAAAAGCACTACATGTTCTAGACTTGGGCGCATCAATTTACCTAGATGCAATTTTGACTCGAAAAATACTCCGGAGGTATGGCAACGAAATATCTTTCGCTGTTACAAGTCCTGAAAGCTTGCTCTGTAAGCTTCTGCTCAGCTGTGGACAGGTACTTCAAGTAAACTGAGTCAAAGGTGCATAAAAATTTGAGTCGACTTAAGTATCAAGATGCACATGTTCAAGCTAGTGGCTGACCTACTTTTTAGTCAAGGTTACATGTAATGTTGAGGCAGCGAAGACACATCAATGCCCAAGATCCTAAAAAGTTACACAATTTAAAATTTTTGACTCAACAATCATGATATTAAAAACAAGGCACATCAACGTCATCTAATCTTTACGGAAACGGCAATATTTCCTAGCTTTGAGCATGTCTATCACATTTGCAGGCACGTGAGGCTATGTTGTGGCCATCTAAACTGACTGAGGTTACCATGGGTTGCAGAAGCGCACAAGTACGTAAATATATAGTCCTGTCCGCTATAAATATTGCTTCGTTTCACTTATTTTCTTGCATTAAAAAAAGTCATGGTTCCCGCCTTTAAATGTCAACATTCCTTTGTCAATTTTCCTTGTATAATTTCCGTTCCTTCAGCCTCAACTTTTTTTGTTGAATCTGTGTCCCACGTACAGGAAAGTAAAGGGTCAATTAAAAAATTAAACTTCGTGCGTATAGGTCAATTTTAGCGGTGACAAGTAACAGTGCAAGCCTTTATAATGATGAACTCGGGAAAGTTCGTAGTTATTTGAGGCGATACGACACGATGGAGACAACCCCTTTTTTTAAAAACTAACAGAAATCAATTAAAAGGTAAAGGTTAGTGTAGCGTTTGTCACTTTATTTCTGAATAATTGTTTCTTTTATTATGCTGCTGTTGGTGGAACACTGTTCAAACTCCCCAATAGTGATCAAGACTATTTGTTGTGTATGTTTAATCTTTAACATCTACTGCTGGCTCTATTTGTTGCCATAATATCTGTTATAAAGGATAACCGTAATATAAATACACTTTGCCAAACTGTTTTTGCTGTTCTTCGTTTTCGGCGCGTACATTTACTTTTGATTATGCTGGTGTTATTTTCAGTTACTCACCAGTAACACTTAACCTGTGAAACGCTCCTTCGAACTCATTTTACCTCATTCTCCTTCGCTGACGGCTCACGAGGTTGCAAAGACAATGAGAGCGAGCACTTACTGTCAGATAGTGGTAGACATGCTTTCAGGCTCCAGGTATTTGCAGCGAGTCTTTAAAACACCGTAGTGACGCAAGTTACTCGGCGTGTGCCTCACGTACAGTAGCCATAAAACGACTTCTGCAAGAAATGATAATGAGACATGCAAATAAAATGCCGTCCATGGGATGAGGCGATTTTGAGACTTCACGCGAGAATGCAATCGTGTTAAGAACAAACACATTGCACTGTTGGTACAAAACAAATTATCTCTGCAGGCATGTTTTAAGTAAAATTAAAGGCTTAAAGCTGGTTTTGAACTTCAAATCCGTCAAGTGAAATGGATCGCCAATAGTTTTAACAGTGCAGGAATTAAGTCGACGAATGTGAACCAAAAAGGATGGTGGGTAGAAAGCAGTTACTTCCACTGGTTATTTAAGTCGTGGGAGACCAAAAATAATATAACAGTTTCAACCCCGTACAGATTAAGGCAATTTTATTGTAATATATTGCTTCCTACATCCCTAGGGTTGTTGAGGTGGTGTGAAATGTAAGTTTGTTCCCCCTTTCGCTGCTATTCGTTTGAAGTCCTCGCAGGAAAAGCTCCACATTTTCGGGAAACTAGCACGTATCCAAATATATTTTTCACGCAACAATATATACCCCACGCTTCCTCGATGTATTGGCGTGATAATAAAAGGGACAAAGCCACTGGCAATATTGGTCTGACTCTCTTTTCAAAAACATAACTGTATAAACTACTTGTATTCTAACGGCCCATAACGGTTTAAGGCCTCTGGTTTGAAATTACAGGAACACAATAATTAACTGGGTTTTGTAGATATAATAATTCTAATCTTCTGTGTTAATAATCGAAGAGCCGAGAGCTGTATGCAGGTTTGGCAAACAGCTATTATGCTACCATGGAGTGATTGGTGTAGACTCGCATCCATTTACTCGATCGCTGCATTCCCTGACATTTAAGTTACTTGTAAGCATACTATTTCACTTGAATTGTATTGGTAGGTATTTATATTAGGCGTACATGACTGAAGCACCCTACCCACAGCCAGGTTTGGTTATCTACTAAACGATTGTTCTTGTTGTCTCTAGACCTCTACTTGTCTTCTGGGTCGCGTAACCGAGCCAATGCAACTCACCGCCCCCGTGTGGTTCAACACCACATGTCAGGGCCCTCAACAAACTATTTACGGCCCGCCGACGCTTGCATCAACTTGAAACCAAAGGAACCGATTTTCTTGTACAGATAACTTGGGCTTCCCCTTTCCCCTACTTCGACATTCGCATAAATTCAAAGTACAAACCAGTAAACAACATTTCATTTTGCGCAAAGTTATAAAACGCCGAGAGATTTTCGAGTTAAATGGGAGCGTAGATTCAATGTCACATCTTTGATGACATAATTCATGAATTTTTAGATCTAGTCCGCATTTTACCTAAGTCCAATTCACAGTATATGAACCAAAGTTCAGCAACAGCGGAGATATCATTCGTACACCGTGTCAAATCAGACTAGTCAAAGGATATTCCAACCTTTTTTTCGATCTGAAGTATTTAAGCAGAAGCTGATATGCGGTGGTGCAACATGGCTTTTTTAGATTCAAAAAATCGAACTTTCTCATAAGCGTCTTTCCTGCCAAATTTTCGATCAACTGCTAGCTGCTATTACTAAGACAGAACTGTGCTTGTAAATGTGTATTTTTTTAACATCCTCGCACTGCGCTCAGTTTGACGCCCTTACATAAACATTGTAGATCCCACAAAGTAGATTTCCTAAAATGTCGGTAATCATAGAGGCCCTGTAGTGACTAGAGGATTTAGCACTACCTTACAGCCCTCTAGTTAACTGCCCGTGGCTACCCGAGGATAGGGAAAATGAGGCGACAGAGAACACGACCGTTTATTAGAGTCGAACCAGCCAAGTGGCTTTGTGTGCGTATGAGCACGCGTGCGTAACAGGCGAATGCTGAAAAAAATCAATAACAAAAGGGGATGAGTCATCGCTACACACGGGCCTTCATGCACGCACACTCGCGCGGGGCGGCTGTCAGTCCACTACAGCCCTTCGATTTCTGCCGCCCCTTCAACGTTAGCGGACTGAACTTACAGGAGATTGTCAAAATTCTATTTAAGGATACTTCATCTCTGCAAATAATTTCACATAACTACATTAACATTGGACACTTGATGCTTGCTTGGTAAGTCCGAAATAGTGGCACAAGACAAGTGCCAACTGGTAAGTCCCTAATTGCTTTTTCTCTACCTTCTTAATTCAAAAAAATCCTCAAAAGTGGTAAAATTGAGTAAAATGCATATACTAGCTTATGTGAGTTAGTTCAAGGAACTCGATTTTAACTATAGTGTGCTGGCGAATGTGCCAAAATTTACACAGATAACTACTACCGACAAGTTGGATCGCACCGCAAAGGCAGTTAGGATCAAATGTCATCTGAAAGATTGTCGCATTTCGACTGTTTGATTTGGTTCATTCTCTAACCCAAGGTTCAGTAGACAAATAAATTTTTGTGGGCCCGACATGTTGTCTAGATCCACGCCGGGGCCACTGCGTCAATCTAGGCTGATTACGCTACCCTGAGTACCCACTAAGATAGAGACGATGGGAGAGGACGAGGTACAACCGCTTACTAGACAGCTCAACCTAGGTGTGTTGCGTTGACTGATATAATTGAGTAGCTAGTAAAAATGCAGAAGTCTGATTGGTCACATGGATGAGCAGGCGATCCCGCTTGACTGACGGACACGCCGTGTAAAGGGGTTCGTGTGTGTGTGAGGCTGTGACAACCGGGTTTTAGGACGTGAGTCAACACGATTCACTACAAAATCATGATGTTTCACTTCTACCAATTCTGTTCCCACCCACTCGAGTACACAGCCTTCACTACCTACGCCAATACCTGTGCGCATGTCACCAATTGTGCCATTTAGTTATTTGTACATTTACTAGTTCACCCAAATGGGATTGGGTAACAATCGGTATTTGTCAGGCTCCTCATGGAAACGTCTGAGACAAATAAGAACACACAACCCAGAATACACACACACCGACACAACGGTATTGTCCTAACTTTAGTGAATCGCAGTGATTAAAGCACATCCCCCTTGTCGCCTCATTCCTCGACACACCGCCCGTTTTTCACAGGGCGCCTATCTGACATGTAATATCTCGTCTATCCTTCTTACTAGTCTGTCAATTCACAACTCCGAATACACGCACAAGACAGCACAACTTTGCAGAGGCATCAAATAAACAGTTAAGCCTCATGCTCTCGCGTCTCGTTACTTCTCTGGATACCTTGTGCTGTATCGTGCAGCAACTATTCTAATAAACTATTGTGTCTGTGTCGTCTTCGGTCTCTTAAGTAGTCCTAGGTATTAGCATAGTCCAATAGGATTCAATCCAGCATAGTGGCTTCGGTGTGGTTCGTTGTTCAAACCGGGGCTACTGTAGTTGATACTTAGTTCGCCCAGTAAGTTCTAATATTTATAGCCATGTACTGATGTCTGCATATTTGTAGACAGCTTGTTTCACCTAACGGACTAAGCAATAACTCACTGATTCCTTCTTTTTACTTGTTATTCCATATTACACCTGCTAATATTAACTGCATTTTATGAAGTTTAATTTTAACATTTAAATTTACACATATCATGAATGAATGAATGAATGTTTACAACAAGTGGTCTTTCCTAACTAGATAGCAGGGGTATTTTTAGGGGCTCCGTTAACAATCCCATGATAATTGCAGCCGGTTTCAAAGCCCTTTGTTTGCCAATGGCGCATGCAACATTAATGACCAGGCAAAAATTGGTGTTTGCGGACATGTCGGAAACGTTATTATCCCATTTAGCTGGAGCGCAAACAGGTATTGGTATTTTAATATCGTGCCTTAACAACTACGCCTCAACACAACGGCGTTAAAGTATATCTCTCTCGCACTCGTGTGGAAATTTTTCCGTCATCTATTTACAGACTGTGAATTATGCTCAAGGTCAAAATTAAGAGTCAGTGTGTGTTGAGTTTTTACAGCAAAGGTTTCTAATTGGTGGCAGATGTAATAAAAGCGGTAAAATTAACATAGTCTGTATTTTTTTAGTGCAAAATTGTTAGAAGACGGCTTGAATACTTTCAACTACAATTTTGGCATTCTGAATGTACCGAGTTGATTTGTACATTTCCTCACAAATGTATGTGAAAAAAAACAAGCTTATGTTACATGTGATTGGTTTACTATGTGAGAAAGGAACCATGCAAATTTTACATTAAATTAAGGTTATGCTATCCTAAGCCAAAATCTGGGTAATCAGCAATAACCGCTTTGGGTGTTTGACCATTTGCATTTACCGATGACGTGTGATTTACTATCTAAATATTACAATTTTGAGTGCAGATAAAGAAGGGGTGACAGGAGTACCCAGAAAAAGTGGGAAGGCCATTTCATAAAAAATATAAGCTTGTTTTTCAGGGACATTTGTTGGTTTTCCGAATGATTGACATGCATGCAAAAGTTTCCTGGATGCACGTAGAACAATTCCAATACACCCACAAATAACTTTGAAAAAGTGAAGATTCAACTGGAGCATCGTCAAATATCCAAACTTACACAAAATTGTCTCATTTATGGGTTGATGTCGTACGTCTGCTAAATGCATTCGGTCCTAGACAATGATATTTTGCAAAATACTATCCCATTTTAAATTGCTTGGTCACGCTATAACCGTTCACGTGATTCGCCCACTACACTTGTATATATGCAAGTTAAAAAAAATTATTTCGAGAAACTCAAAGATAAGGCTGAAGAAACTTGGTGGACTGCAAATGTATGCAACACGTCTACGATCCCAGTCATGCGTCGATTATGAACCAAACATCGACTCAAATTGGTTTTTAGTCATAACTTGCTAAAAAATCCGAATTTATCGTTAGGGCTAGCGAGACAATTCTTTTGTACCAGTACCTCGGTTAACGCATTAGAATAGATCAAATTATATCCCAGCCGCTAAAATCATTCTACATGAGTTTGCGATCTTGAGTTGCAAACAGATCCACCACCGGTGCTCGCACGATGTGTTTAACTAAAAAAATTGAAGTGGCCGTGGAAAAAATACAAAAAAATGAGCCAGAGCAATTTTGAGTCTAAGGGCAACCACGTAAACACAAAGCAGGTAAATAATCAAATAAAAGTTCACGTAACAACACCAAACTCTAACACTAAATTCAGTGACAACAACGGTCGTTAGACTCGTGGCAAAATACACCAAGATCTCTCAAGCCCAACCCTGGCATTTTTTAACAGAAAAGCTTGTTGATGTGCACGTCTTCAGAATTTTGGAGTGGAAGATAGCATTTGGGATAAGATGTCAAAGCAAAACAACCTGGGCATGCATATAAATGTGTTAAGACCTTACGTTTTTCAAAATAGGTATGAGTTATTTTATGGACTTGCTAAAGTTCAGAGTAAAATGTCGGATTAAAGTAGTCGGCTTTTGGGTAAATTTGATTGTAGTTTTAAAAGTATCATAGTTGTCTATCTCTCCACAGTCATGTTTACGATTCACTGCAAACATGCACGGCTGTAACTCGTCTAACAACCAGTAGATAACTGTTAGCTTGTCCCTCTTAGATAGCCACACCACCACCGTTAGCTACCAGACATACGATAGAAGAATAAAAGGAAGAACTGGATGTATTCCAGACTACCGCATACAAATTCAGAGGGCCAGAGCTTCGGGAGAGTTAGAGCTGGAGGAGGAATGGGATGGCCGTGAGGAGGGTCGGCGTTGCCCTCAGACTCACGGCGTGCCTTGAGAAAGGCGGGAATGTGGGAGGTAAGAGAAGGACAAACATTAGGTCAGACCAGCGTGCGGGGGTCGAATGGTGCGGGTTATGCGGCCATCTTGAAAACCAACTTGCAAAATACACGATTTTCATGGTGATCAATAGGTCACACTCTACGTTTTTTAGGCGTTATTTGATATTATTGAAGTCCACAAGTCGTTACGCGTAATAACGACAGGTTCTATCGGACGATACCATCGTCGTAAGAGAACGTGCTCTAGATGGCCCTCCGAAGTCATTCACCGTCATGCTCTCTAATATCAGCTGTCCCAGAGTCGCAAGGAAGCCTGGAGCAAATGGTAAAGGCGGTGTTGATGAAGCATTCGGATGGATGGCTCGTGAATTCGTAAGAGCGAAAGTCGTTGGAAAGGAGATTTGCTATGCAGTGGAGTCTGAGGTGTCCCCGGACCGAGTGTTCGGTTCCATTTTCCTCAGACAACCTGGTGGAGTTCAGAACCTTGCTTATCTGCTAGTGAGCGAGGGTCTTGCAAAAGTGAAAAAGGGCGGGCAGGCGTTAGTCGGTGAAAACCCAAGTTTACAGGCCCTGCTTGCCCTCGAAGAAAAAGCCAAGACCGAAAACAAGGGTATTTGGTCTGATTCTCCCTCAGGTGCACCTCGAAATGTATCGTGGAGCCTGAGTGACCCTGCGGCATTTTTCTCCGCACACAAAAAAGTGCCTCTACGAGG